>JASAND010011619.1:0-12173 GCA_030248195.1 Trissonchulus latispiculum
GACAGCTTGCTACCAAAAGCAAAATATTTTGCGAAAAGTTATAACATAGAAAACTGAGAATAACGCTCCTTACCAGGCGACGTGAGGTCAACTAGAAAATAAAATGTAAAAAATTGCGGTTAATGTAGTAAATTTTCAAAAATACTGTAATTGTAAGTAAATACTAAATTTTCACAAAATAATGCATTTTTTTGGAAACATTTATGTCTATACTATTTATTTATACTATCTATGGTATCTATGCTATTTACGTCTTTGATCAGCAATTTCCGAAATAAACCAATTCCCCACCCAATTATCTCAAATAACAAAACAATAACAAAATAACACACAGCAAAAAGATTAATCAAATCAAAAAATTATGCCTCGGGTTATGTTAGCTTGTCCAATAAGCCAGTATGTAACTTACAGAAAAATTAGTTGAAACCGTTTTCGGGTCCCTTGAGAATCAAAGAAGCTTGAAAACTTTAATGTTGAAAAATTAAAACGTTAATTAAAACGAAAAATTTCAAATTTCAGCATAATTTTGAAAACGGGGGTAAACCGATCTGTCCATGTATACGTTCCTACTTTAGCAACGTCCATGCTCCTCATTTTTCAAAATTAACAATTCCCCACCCAATATATCACAAATAACAAACTAATAACAAAATAACACAATAGCAATTACATTCACTCATTCACTCACTCACTCACTCACGCACTCACGCATTCACTACATACATAGATCATACACACTTACAGCACACTCAACCAACAGGATCTATCTCTTTCGGCGCCGGCGCCTAAAACAATAGCAGCAGCACATTACTCAAATGAAAGCATAGTCCTTAGGAACTACCGACGACAAATCATAACATTCAGTATGAAAATTTAAACGCCAGAAACGGTGAGGAGTAGTTTTGCCGCCGGGCTGATTGGGCCCAGCTCTTGAGCATAGTGAATCCGCATTATCCTGTCCAAGCACACAGGGTAAGCGGGCTCAATGATTTCCTGCTTTCCTTCTTTGCCATTTATTCCACAAATATTTTAAGGTGCTGGTTCGGGTTCGTGTATTTTTGGGCTTTAAAAGCGCAATTGTCGTTGAAATTTATTCAAATTTGCTACAAATACATTATTTACCCTATAAAACATGTTAGAAAAGTCGCGGCTTGAAAATTTGAGTTTTGGAGAAATTAGCTTTATTCCGCCATAACTTGCATTGTGACCACCCTACGTGGATGAACTTATAGTCATTCGAATCCTCTCACCAAGACCTACAACTTTGCTCTTGAGAGTTTCCATCGATTCCTTAAGGTTTAAGAAATAACAGCGAAAATTGATTTTCGAGGTCCAAAACCGGCCATTTTTCGAAAAATCAAATATTGCAAGATTTCGACAGCTTCAACAGCTCTGGTCCGTCGGTCAAGTATTGTCCATATTTGTGGTCCTAAAGGACATCTTACGCTCAAAGGAGAGCTCTCTGCAGTATCTCTGCCGGCGCACAGCAGCGAAAATGTGAAATTTTGAAAATCGCAACTAGATTGTTTTGAACACGGATTTCTCTCAGCTCATGCAATCAATTAAAAACGGCTTTACACACGTATTTTTGGTGACAATGGCCGAGGGCTAGTTTTCATGGTTTTGCATTTTGACTTTCAGTTCGAGAGAAATAAGCGTCCAAACTTGAAAATTTTGACGAAAATCGGAATTTACGTTTTTCTCAAAATCTTGAGCTTCTTTACTCGTTAAAAAATTTCAGAAAAAATAGCCCTCGGGAAGACGTTTCTTTTGAAAGCTGAACTGGTCGCTTTTCGTTAACTTTCCCACACTTCGAGAAATCCATGTTCAAAAAATGTTTTATGTTATTGCAAGTCGTTGTTCAAATATCATGTTTTTCAAGCCGAAGAGTTGACATGAGACGACTATATGGTACCTAGTTGTAACAAGCACATTCTAAGCTTTAAAATGATATAAAAATTATTGTTGAACTCCACAAATTGAGCAAATTACAGTCTTTCGAAATTTGCTGCAAATACCCGAACCAGCACCTTAAACTCGACGAGGACAGCTACAACTTGGTATACGCTCGTGTTCAACGTATACCTTAGCCTAAGCCTTAGTCTTAGCACACCTACTCCATGAGTCAATGACAAATCCTCTTGAGTCATGATCCTTGAGCGGAGTACTTCTCAATTCAGGCCTCAGTTTTCTTTGATCCACTCAGGATCAATTTTAAAGTGAATCCTGAAATCTAGTTTTAAAGTGGTGTGCTCAGGGTAGCGCTGCACACCAATTCTTGAGTCAAGGAAAGATATTTTGCAGAAAGTGTTCAAATTTATGCCACCGCATGATCCACTCATGAAAAATAGTCAAAATTATTTCTATTGCTAGAAATTATAAAAATAAAAACAGAAAATTGGTCTAAATTTTGGTCAATTTGTAAAAGACTCTTTCTGGCCAACCAGTCCGCCTCCCGACCACCTAATATTTTAACCGCATATTCCAGTAAAAGTAAAATAACATGCTAGGATCAACTATACTATATTTTAAGCAGAGCTACTAAGAATTAGACGTTGTTTTTATTTTTAGAATTTCTATCAATAGAAATAATGGACTATTTTTTATGAGTGGTTCATGAAGTCGAATAAACTTGTTCCCTTTCTACAGATTATCTTTTGAATGACTCAAATATTGGTGTGCTGCGGTGTGCTCCCTTCAGCACACCACTCTAGAATTGGATTTCCGGAATAATCCAGATCATATCAAAGAAAAGTAAAGCCTGGATTAAGAAGTACTCCGCAGTCCGTACAAGGATTTGGTTTGGCGTTGACTCAAGAAGTGGGTGTACTAAGGGTACATACGTTGGTTTTCAATCACACTGCGTTCGAAAACCGACAATCCTTCATTCGAATAAATTCGATTATAGAGAATATTTGCAAGAGGATAGCATTAAAAATATAAATGGTTTTGCTGAGAAATTGCAATCCGAACCGGAAATTCGCTTTTGATCAGGTGTTATCTTCGCTACAAATACTTGGGTAAAAAGGAAAAACGGGATCTCTTGCACCTTGTCCAATAACTTATGATTTTTGACCAATGACTTTAAAATTGTTGTATGTGGGCGCATTGGCGACTGATTAAATAGAAATAACTTAAGGAGGTGGTACGGGTATATTTGCAGCAAACTTTGAATAATTGTTATTTACCCAATTCCTGGAGTTCAACAATAATTTTTATATCATTTTAAAGCATAGAATGTGCTTGTTATAACTAAATATAGCTGTCTGATTTCAACTCTTCGACTTGCAAATGCGATAACAAGAAAGCAATTTTTGAACATGGAATTCTCGAAGTGTGGGGAAGAAAAAGAAAAAGGACCAGTTCAGGCTTCAAAGGAAATGTCTTCCCGAAGTCAAATTTTTCTGAAATTGTTTAACGATCAAGTAAGATCAAAATTTTAAGAAAAAAGAAGGTTTTGTCTGACTTTCGTAAAACTTCGTGAAAACTAAAGGACATGAAACCTTGAAAAATATCTCTCGACAACTGTCCCAAAAATGCGTATATAAAGCCGTTTTCTATTTTATCTGATTTCATGAGTTGAGAGACATCCGTGTTCGAAACTCTGGTTTCGATTTTTAAGAGTTCACATTTTCGTTGCTGTGCGTACACAGACATGCCGCAAAGATCTTTCCGTTGGGCATAACATGTCATTTAGGACTACAAATATGGACAATACTTAACCGACAATTCTTAAGCGCCTGTTGAAGCTGTCGAAATCTTGCCATATATATTTGACTTTTCGAAAAGTGGTCGGTTTTGGGCCTTGAAAATCAATTTTAGCGGTTATATCTTAAATTGTAAAGAATCAAAGAATGCTCTCCAGAGCAAAGTTGTAGGTCTTGGGGAGGGGATTCAAATGGTTATAAGTTGGTTCGTTTAATGTGGCCACAGCGCAAGTTATGGCTTATTAAAGCTAATTTCTCCACAACTCAAATTTTCAAACCGCGATTTTTCTGAAACGTTTTCTAAGGCTAAATGACATAATTGCAACGAATTTGAATGAACATAAAGTAAAGCCAAAAAATACACAACCCGAACCTGCACCTTAAGGGAGACCAGGGGATCGAAAAATTTACCAAGGAGACTTTCGCTGCCGAAACATTGGGAATTGTCTAAACCATTCATGTGCTTGGGGGGGGGGGGCTTGGGGCGTTTCACTCCACCCCCCCCCCCCTAGACCTGGACCTCACCCCCCAAATCCGGATTTTTCTGGTTTTTGGGGCAAAAACCGGAAAAATCCGGTTTTCCGGCGACCCCCGGCCGCCGGCTCACTCCCCCCCCCCAGAGCTTCACCTCCTGCACATGCCTGGTCTCGAACCAATACCTATCTTGTCGCACATCATAAGAGCTCTTGACTAGGCCAAACAGCAAACCATAATTCATTTCGCAAATTGCTTGACAAGTTGACAAGCCTGACATAGCAAACAACTTTTTCTTGCAGAACTTGCATCACTTCAACCAATTCGCTGAATTCTTACGCGGTACATGTTTCGATGAGTTCGTCTCGACACGAGCTTTACATAAGCAACGACATACAAAGAGTACTGGGATTCTTGTTTCTATTGCGTAACAATGCTCCGACCAAGTCACACGAACTCGTATCGCTCGCCAAACAGGGGAGGGCAGCACATAGACTGAATGCAAAATAAATGCAGAATGCTTTCCCCATTGGCTGATTGACTATAATTGAAATTACCATTACCTAATTGGAACTCTTCCAACATCAGGGAATAATGGGCTATTTGCTTCTTTTAGGAAAAGAAGGTAAATTGTAATCTTGTTTTGTTCGCTACTTTGCCTATTCTAGTTGTTCTATCTTGTGAAAGTTCCAAATATCGTTACGGATTACTACTAAAACTCTCTAAATTCTTAAGTAATCCAACCGTGGAACTCCCTTGGCGACCTCCTGAACGAGGTGGTCTTTCTGTGAAAAGATTACGCTATCGCAGCTCTGCTCCACACGAAGCGAGGCTCCTACAATATCTTTTGGCGATACTCCCTCATATATCTGGTGGCGCCCGCAAAAAGGGGCAGCGGCAAAAAGGTAATGAATAGGAGAGGAGCCCATTAGGTTTCTACCAAAGGTGATTTCGTAGTCGTGAACATAAATGTGCTTGGGGTTGGGGGGTTTCACCCCCCAGACCTGGAGCTCACCCCCCAGAGGGGTCCCTCACCCCCCCCCCCAGAATCCGGATTTCTCCCAGGACTTCCCCTCCTGCACATGTCTGGTCGTGAACGTTCAAAGTTCCGCGTCGACGCGTCTGTCTGCAACATGCCGTTTTAGCAGTTTAAATTACATTGTAGCAGATTCATGGTCACGAGCGCATGCAGACGCTTATGTACGCACATCGACGCCCATCTACGAGCGTCCACTTGGGACTGCAACAATGAAATCACCAAATTACTCTTCATCTAACATTAATCAAACTGTGCATTCTTACACAGTCTTGCGCTGTAATGTAACTATTTGGTCAGACCTGTATGACTTTCGGTAATACGGGTGATTGTCTTAGAAATGAGGGTTCGATCCTCAGGATGTTGTTAATAGGATGCATTTATACAGAAAATAATAGGATATCATGAAGCTCACCTCCGCTGTTCCGCTTCAGACCAGTCCAGCTGCAGTCTATAAAGAGAAATGCAATACAGAACACAGCTATAATAGAAATATATAGAAATAGAAATGTATCGGGCAAAGAGCCGTTTTAACTTCATCGAAACAATGAAAGTGTTTAAGAACCGTTGGAAACGCTTTACGGACTGAATAATGAGTACTTCTTTTAGATTATACCAGATATTATTGAAATTATTTGTGCCGAAGTCACAGAAACAACATTTTTCAACTTTTATGTCCTTTTCTGTACTTGACTGTCAATTTTCTTTTAACTTATTTTACCTTACTTTACTTTATTTAGTGTGTCCATCAAAAGCATAGGTGTACGTGTACCTTGGAGGGGTGGGTGGGAGGGACCCCTGCCCCCAAATAGAAAAGTGCCGACCCCCACCCTCGAAATTGTGGAGGCACCCCACCCCCAAATGGCCAAATCCCAGACCCCACCCACCCAAATTTTCCAGACCCCACCCTCAAAATTTTGAAAATTGTGCCTCAAAATTAGTAAAAATTCGAAATTTTTTGCAAAAAATCCAAGTTTTTCGTAAATGAGCAAAAATGAAGAAATATTGTTGATTTTTAGGTGGAAATTTTGTTTTTCGGCGAATTCGCGAATTTTTTCTAAATTTTTGACCGAAAAATTTTTTACCCCCCCAAATTCGATTTTTCCGGACCCTACCCCACCTCAAACCGGCTGACCCCACTCACCCTAATTTCGGCTACCCCCTCCCCCAACGATTTATCAAGGTACACCTATGATCAAAAGAATATGAGTGCACAACCAAGCAAGATTATGCATAATTCAGACCTAACAGAATTCCATGAAAATGTCGAGCACATATTTCTGATGATCTCTAAGGATGTAGTACTAATAAATAAGTCTATATAATTAACGCAAAATATTTCCTGTCACCTTGCTGTAGAACCGTACGAAAAATTAGTGGAATTCGGTTAGTTTGATGTTTCTACAGAATCTTGCTAGCATTGCGTGCTCAATGTGTTTTGATATAATTACAAATTGAAACAGTGAAATGCGGACTTGCTCGTTTCGGAACGTTAGCTGAAACTGCAATTTCGATCATTCTGCTGGTTAGTTTTATTTCGGCACTTTTTGAAGCGACATGTCCCGGTCATTGAAAGCTGGGCCGCCTACTGAGCCTACATTTAAGGTGCATTCATAGTCGCGAACGCATAGGGACGCGTGTCGAAGCGCGTCGACGTGCGTAGACGCGCGTCAACGCATCAAATTGTAACATGCCGTTTTAACCGTTTAAAATCAGTTGTAACGAATTCGTGCTCACAAACGCATGCAGACGCTTACGTACGCGTGATGACGCGCGTGTACGCGAACGAGCGTCTGCTTGCGACAGGGACTATGAATGCACCTTTAGGCGGAATTCCTTTAGCCAGTCGAATCACATTCAACAGAATGATCAATTAAATGTAATTAAATTAGAATTCATAATTCAAACCAAATTACCTCTCCGGTTTAGCCAGCTGAATTCTAAGGCGCAACTCCTTCGCTGTCGGCTGAAATTAAAAGCATATTCGTTGAAGATACATAAAACCAATGTGTTGAAAATTGGCGTGATTAAAGTGGAGCAGAAGTTAAACATAACCTTCTAAAACATGCATTAAAGTGTGTGCTGTAACTTATTTCTTCGACGCTGTGTTTACTGAATGAACATTTCGTTCAAATATCTGCAGCCGACTCAATTTGACATCAGCCTAAGGAAAGCTGAAACCTGAAATAGGAGAATAAACTGTTCAAAACTCGCCCTGTTATCATTCTCGTCTGCGCGACGAACGATGCGACCTCCGTGTGCAGGGCCTGGCTCCTGCTCCTGCTCCTGTTCTTGCTCCGGCTCCGGTTGAGGCTCTTCTCCGGCTTCTGAAAAGCAAAGGAGTAAACAAGCGCATTGCATGAAAACTTGTCATCAAACCTTATTCAGTCGCGAGGAACAAACATACACATTCGAATTCATAGCTGAACAAGACTTTCGTCACATGGGGAAGTGGAATTGTGGAAAGTTTTCAGAAATTGCAATGAAATTGAATCCGCTCGGCAAACATTTTTGGCATAAGTTTTCAATCCGGTTCGTAATTTGACTCTAAAATTTTGTGTGTTTGTGTGTGTATTCCCAGGTGTGATATGATTACTCCCACTACTGTTGAAAGTCATACATTAGGAAGTCGTCCAACCTACCCTGATCTGGGATCAGTTGTGCCGGACCTGGCTCGGCTTCTTCCTGAAGCTCTGGTGGAGGGAGCACAGGTGGCGACGGGGGGCGAGGCGGAGATGGTGGTGGAGGAGTTGGTGGGGTCACCACAACTCTTGGCAGACCTCCCTGAAAAGATGGACCTGGCTCATCCGATGGTCCTGAAATAAACCATATCAAATTAATTGACCTGAACAAAGACATTTTGACAGAATCTCCGTGACAGAAGAACAGAAATTTCTTTGACTCGACTTTTTTGCTTGGAGCTCGCAAGCCATCCAAAATTTATTTCTAAAGAGTTTCGCCTGTGTATAGCGAAAAGAGGGAGGGGAGGAGGGGGGGAGGACTTTCAACAGTAGTGGGAGTAATCATATCCACACCTGGGAATACACACACAAACACACAAAATTTTAGAGTCAAATTACGAACCGGATTGAAAACTTATGCCAAAAATGTTTGCCGAGCGGATTCAATTTCATTGCAATTTCTGAAAACTTTCCACAATTCCACTTCCCCATGTGACGAAAGTCTTGTTCAGCTATGAATCTCGAATGTGTATGTTTGTTCCTCGCGACTGAATAAGGTTTGATGACAAGTTTTCATGCAATGCGCTTGGTTACTCCTTTGCTTTTCAGAAGCCGGAGAAGAGCCTCAACCGGAGCCGGAGCAAGAACAGGAGCAGGAGCAGGAGCCAGGCCCTGCACACGGAGGTCGCATCGTTCGTCGCGCAGACGAGAATGATAATATAGGCGAGTTTTGAACAGTTTTTCCTCCTATTTCAGGTTTCAGCTTTCCTTAGGGCTGATGTCAAATTGAGTCGGCTGCAGATATTTGAACGAAATGTTCATTCAGTAAACACAGCGTCGAAGAAATAAGTTATCAGCACACACTTTAATGCATGGTTTAGAAGGTTATGTTTAACTTCTGCTCCACTTTAATCACGCCAATTTTCAACACATTGGTTTTATGTATCTTCAACGAATATGCTTTTAATTTCAGCCGACAGCGAAGGAGTTGCGCCTTAGAATTCAGCTGGCTAAACCGGAGAGGTAATTTGGTTTGAATTATGAATTCTAATTTAATTACTTTTAATTGATCATTCTGTTGAATGTGATTCGACTGGCTAAAGGAATTCCGCCTAAAGGTGCATTCATAGTCCCTGTCGCAAGCAGACATTCGTTCGCGTACACGCGTCATCACGCGTATGTTAGCGTCTGCATGCGTTTGTGAGCACGAATTCGTTACAACTGATTTTAAACGGTTAAAACGGCATGTTACAATTTGATGCGTTGACGCGCGTCTACGCACGTCGACGCGCTTCGACACGCGTCCCTATGCGTTCTGCGACTCTGAATGCACCTTAAATGTAGGCTCAGTAGGTGGCCCAGCTTTCAATGACCGGGACATGTCGCTTCAAAAAGTGCTTACGAAATAAAACTAACCAGCAGAATGATCGAAATTGCTGTTTCAGCTAACGTTCCGAAACGGCAAGTCTGCATTTCACTGTTTCACTTTGTAATTATATCAAAACACATTGAGCACGCAATGCTAGCAAGATTCTGTAGAAACATCAAACTAACCGAATTCCACTAATTTTTCGTACGGTTCTACAGCAAGGTGACAGGAAATATTTTGCGTTAATTATATAGACTTATTTATTAGTACTACATCCTTAGAGATCATCAGAAATATGTGCTCTACATTTTCTATGGGAATTTTGCTAGGTCTGAATTATGCATAATCTTGCTTGGTTGTGCACTCATATTCTTTTGATCATATAGGTGTACCTTGATAAATCGTTGGGGGAGGGGGTAGCCGAAATTAGGGTGAGTGGGGTCAGCCGGTTTGAGGTAGGGTAGGGTCCGAAAAAATCGAATTTGGGGGGTAAAAAATTTTTCGGTCAAAAATTTAGAAAAAATTCGCGAATTCGCCGAAAAATGAAAATTTCCACCTAAAAATCAACAATATTTCTTCATTTTTGCTCATTTACGAAAAACTTGGATTTTTTGGGTAAAAAATTTCGAATTTTTACTAATTTTGAGGCACAATTTTCAAAATTTTGAGGGTGGGGTCTGGAAAATTTGGGTGGGTGGGGTCTGGGATTTGGCCATTTGGGGGTGGGGTGCCTGTCCGGTCTGGAGGGTGGGGGTCGGCACTTTTCTATTTGGGGGCAGGGGTCCCTCCCACTCCATTCCTCCAAGGTACACGTACACCTATGCTTTTGATGGACACACTAAATAAAGTAAAGTAAGGTAAAATAAGTTAAAAGAAAATTGACAGTCAAGTACAGAAAAGGACATAAAAGTTGAAAAATGTTGTTTCTGTGACTTCGGCACAAATAATTTCAATAATATCTGGTATAATCTAAAAGAAGTACTCATTATTCAGTCCGTAAAGCGTTTCCAACGGTTCTTAAACACTTTCATTGTTTCGATGAAGTTAAAACGGCTCTTTGCCCGATACATTTCTATTTCTATATATTTCTATTATAGCTGTGTTCTGTATTGCATTTCTCTTTATAGACTGCAGCTGGACTGGTCTGAAGCGGAACAGCGGAGGTGAGCTTCATGATATCCTATTATTTTCTGTATAAATGCATCCTATTAACAACATCCTGAGGATCGAACCCTCATTTCTAAGACAATCACCCGTATTACCGAAAGTCATACAGGTCTGACCAAATAGTTACATTACAGCGCAAGACTGTGTAAGAATGCACAGTTTGATTAATGTTAGATGAAGAGTAATTTGGTGATTTCATTGTTGCAGTCCCAAGTGGACGCTCGTAGATGGGCGTCGATGTGCGTACATAAGCGTCTGCATGCGCTCGTGACCATGAATCTGCTACAATGTAATTTAAACTGCTAAAACGGCATGTTGCAGACAGACGCGTCGACGCGGAACTTTGAACGTTCACGACCAGACATGTGCAGGAGGGGAAGTCCTGGGAGAAATCCGGATTCTGGGGGGGGGGGTGAGGGACCCCTCTGGGGGGTGAGCTCAGTATCCGGGGGGTGAAACCCCCCAACCCCAAGCACATTTATGTTCACGACTACGAAATCACCTTTGGTAGAAACCTAATGGGCTCCTCTCCTATTCATTACCTTTTTGCCGCTGCCCCTTTTTGCGGGCGCCACCAGATATATGAGGGAGTATCGCCAAAAGATATTGTAGGAGCCTCGCTTCGTGTGGAGCAGAGCTGCGATAGCGTAATCTTTTCACAGAAAGACCACCTCGTTCAGGAGGTCGCCAAGGGAGTTCCACGGTTGGATTACTTAAGAATTTAGAGAGTTTTAGTAGTAATCCGTAACGATATTTGGAACTT
Organism: Trissonchulus latispiculum; assembly: GCA_030248195.1. Taxonomy (NCBI): domain Eukaryota; kingdom Metazoa; phylum Nematoda; class Enoplea; order Enoplida; family Ironidae; genus Trissonchulus; species Trissonchulus latispiculum. The sequence goes on from JASAND010011619.1 coordinate 11,198, forward strand.
TCACAAGATAGAACAACTAGAATAGGCAAAGTAGCGAACAAAACAAGATTACAATTTACCTTCTTTTCCTAAAAGAAGCAAATAGCCCATTATTCCCTGATGTTGGAAGAGTTCCAATTAGGTAATGGTAATTTCAATTATAGTCAATCAGCCAATGGGGAAAGCATTCTGCATTTATTTTGCATTCAGTCTATGTGCTGCCCTCCCCTGTTTGGCGAGCGATACGAGTTCGTGTGACTTGGTCGGAGCATTGTTACGCAATAGAAACAAGAATCCCAGTACTCTTTGTATGTCGTTGCTTATGTAAAGCTCGTGTCGAGACGAACTCATCGAAACATGTACCGCGTAAGAATTCAGCGAATTGGTTGAAGTGATGCAAGTTCTGCAAGAAAAAGTTGTTTGCTATGTCAGGCTTGTCAACTTGTCAAGCAATTTGCGAAATGAATTATGGTTTGCTGTTTGGCCTAGTCAAGAGCTCTTATGATGTGCGACAAGATAGGTATTGGTTCAGACCAGGCATGTGCAGGAGGGAAAGTTCTGGGGGGGTGAGCCGGCGGCCGGGGGCCGCCGGAAAACCGGATTTTTCCGGTTTTGCCCCAAAAACCAGAAAAATCCGGATTTGGGGGGTGAGGTCCAGGTCTATGGGGGGCGGGGAGTGAAACTCCCCACGCCCCCCCCCCCCCCAAGCACATGTATGGTTTAGACAATTCCCAATGTTTCGGCAGCGAAAGTCTCCTTGGTAAATTTTTCGATCCCCTGGTCTCCCTTAAGGTGCAGGTTCGGGTTGTGTATTTTTTGGCTTTACTTTATGTTCATTCAAATTCGTTGCAATTATGTCATTTAGCCTTAGAAAACGTTTCAGAAAAATCGCGGTTTGAAAATTTGAGTTGTGGAGAAATTAGCTTTAATAAGCCATAACTTGCGCTGTGGCCACATTAAACGAACCAACTTAAGCAATACGTAATCGAACGAAGTG
>JASAND010011621.1:0-51896 GCA_030248195.1 Trissonchulus latispiculum
CCCAATGCAATGGTATTCGCATCATAATATTGCAATGTAGCTGTCGCATTTTCTCATAAAACTTATTGGCTTCCAATACATTTATTGTCTCACACTTCCTCGTATCCAAGCACCGTGAAGTCTGTTTTTAGTGAGAGAAAGAACATGCAATTTGGAAACCGCAAGCTAAGTTCAGGTAAGATTACTCATTGACGCAGACGCAGGGTTGACGAAGGCTGCGAAATTGTTAGAATTGGATGGATGGATAATTGATCAGAAGGCTTACCTGGATCGCATGACGTAGGAATGAGAGATTCAGCAGATTTGCACTTGTATCCTGGCTTTATATTTACACACGTTTCGTCGCTTTTACATGGGAAAGCTAAGCATTCATCTATATCTGAAAGTATGTGACAGTAGTAAATTTTAAAGTTTTATGCAAATAGCAACAGGTAACAATTAGGCAAACAGATCAAAAGTTTCAAAAATGTTTGAAACTGTTTATCTGTTTCATGAATGATAATTATATATCATAAGTTATGCAAGTGCCAACATAAACTGACTCGCTTCAGTCCAAACAAACAACATTCAGAAAAAACTGACCAAGAAATGCCATTTTGCAAAGTTCGCAAAAGGGCTCCAATTAAGGTAGTGATTCCTCTTGGGCACATATTGTTGGTTAACGGCATAAATCAAGATGAAATTTGACGAAACTTTCCGAAAAATAAGTTCTTTTAGCGTTCTAACACTTTCCGCGCAATCCCGATTAAAAAATTCGAGATTTCCGGTAAGGGCGGTTTTTTCCAATTTCTGAAAGTTTGGCAGAGCTACACAATTATGACTATATTCATTCGAAAGATCTCATTAAGTTTCGTGTTTTTGCTTTTTAAAGCAACTCTCTAGCTTTTCACTACCGTGAGATAGAGCCGATTTTCTTGTTTTGGTGTCGTAAACTTTTTGCAGAAATCAAATGATCTATCATTTCTTCAACTATTCAAGCCGTAAAATCAAACTAAGGGCCTCGATCTGAAGGTCTTATAGGGGCGAATTATCCGACACATGATCGTCATCCAACTGCTATCCCGTAAACTATGATAATAAATGTAGTTTTGCAAAAACAAGACCAATTTTTTCCAAAGATTGTGGAGCATTCACCATGCGGAGGGTTGCTGCTTACCAGATGTGTTCTGCACAAATATGCCAATGGACGTTGTTTGTTGCTCCGATTGCTGCTTTCTAGCTAAAGTAATTGCTTGACAAATTCGAAAGCAGTAGGCAAAATACAGGTTGCTCACACATTTCAGCTTATTTCTCTATAACGAAGAGCGATTTCACAGTAAATAAAAACTCGTTTCCAGCTGCTTGATGGATGTATCGAATGATACAACCGATGTCTCGCAAAAAAATTTACGTGAGTCCGCAAAAAATTTGGAAAATTATACTGCTTCTAAAATGGAAAAACAACATTATACAATTAGTTTCATGGCATGCTTTAAAAAGAGGAAATGTCAGGCTGCATTTTGATACAAAAATGGCTCCTTAACTCCAAGTAATGAATGAGTAATAATGGTGCAAACTTTATGTGACCAAAGGGAATCACCACCTTAAGCAAATGTTAGAATACCTTCATTGCAAAAAGGCCCAGTGTATCCGGGACTGCAGATACATCGAAATCCATTCACAAGATCAACGCAAGTTGATCCCATATAACACGGAAAGTTCATGCATTCGTCATAAGGTAAAGCTAAAGAGAAAAGGTTGAGTTTATCAGAAATTTCTTCTGTAAAACACTTCCATAGAATTTCCCATACAAACGTCCAGTTCATAAACTGCAAAGGATTGATTCGATTGAGCAAGTTGGTGCAATAGACTAGTACCAAGGAGTTCATAATAACTAATAGCTAGATGGCTGAACCTTATCTGCATCAGAGGTAATTGGTCTTGGATTTCGCAACTTTTCTACTGATGGGGAAACATTAGCCAAGTCACAATTTCAAATGGCAGCCTTCACGCCAGGGTCTACTAGCCTGCTGAAATTTTTAATTAATTATGCCGGTAGTTGTGAAAAATGAGAGATAGGGCTCACAAACGTTACGGTTGTACACGGCTGGATGGCTGCTAAGATGTCAGTACCAGATATTTCTTGACCACAGCCATATTCTGTGTCTGTGCCAAACACATGTCAATCCGACAAAGTCCGAGCAAACGTTTAGCAGCACCTTTTAAGTTGATATAGGAAATGATAAGTTGACAAAATTATCCATAAATATGAAACAAAACCAAATTTAAATAATTGTTCAAATGTTTCGTTTAGGCTTCAGTGGGTCGCGGGTAGAGGGCCCCGAGAGTCGCTGATCAAAGAACCACGGGCCACGGACTATTGTGAACTCGGGGGTCATGAAACTGCCACCCACTTCCAACTCTGATGTTGCTTTTATCAAACACAACTATTTCAGTTTGAAAATTCTTTAGGACAGGTTTATGCTTGCAGCTGGGTCAAAGGAAGGACTAAATTAATGCTCACTACCTGACTGAGCCTTGACCAAATTTAGGAGTAAATTTAAGTGCAGATGTAACAAGTCCGCTTCGTCCTTCATTTATTCATTGCAAATAAAATCTCTATAGTGAAGAGCAGAAAACATTTTTGACATTAATTAATACATCTTAGAATATTATGTCTTCAAAAGCCACTGGGAGAATTTTCCACGTGTGCATGGAAACAACGCGGGAAAGTCCGATACGAACTCTTCTACGGCAGGCTAATTTGGCAGGATCTCATCGGTAATGCCAGGTAGCATATTGTTGAATGCTCACAAAGTGGTCTGATATGGCAAAGTTTGGCTGTGCTAACGGGAGGCCGGTTTCGCTGTCGAGAAAACAGCATTTGGAAGCAAACTTAAGATTACTGTTTGCGTACAGTTTACAAAAGTAAAGTACAGGATATGATAAGATTTTAGCTTAAAATTTTCCCTTCGGCAACTCTATTGCTTACATGTTAAGGGATCTTGTTTAGATGCTGGGGTGGGAATTTCCGCTATCCAGTTTTCGGAAATTGATGTTTGTGCCAACCTTGTGCTATGAAGCGTCTGCAACAAATTTAATAAGTGCTTGGTAGATAGATGGTAGATGCCTAAAATCTGGCTTTGGCAATTGTTGATATTTCATTAAAATCTTATTTCTTACAGAATCTGTATATCGTTATCTGTTTGCCGCTGACAAATCTTTCGAAAAACAGAAACAGTTATCAACGTAAGCTGATAAAGCTAAAAACAATGCAAAACACCTTTTGCTCTTTCCGCGCTGAAAGGGCATCAAAAGCAGCAGCTGAATTTGTTGAATTCGCATTACTGAAAGGATATAATGGCGACAGTGACAAAAATGCATCTCTGGAAACCATTAGTAGTGACGGACTTGGCCGAAACGTAGTGCTGGCTAATATTGTGAAACTACTTGCACGTGGCATGTCAATGTGCTTCCCATTGTAAGTGACTATGGACACAGGGTTAACAGCGACAGCAGGATTAGTAATTGCAACGGCAGTTACGCCAATATTTCTGTAGCTTTCCGTGGTGATGGCTGAGCTTGTACCTATAGACAAATTCGTAAAATTGCTAATTACAATAACCGTTGTTGTATGGTAACTGCCTTTTGCTGCTGCAATTACATACGACACTGCAGCTGTAAGTGTATAAATGGATGTTATCACTGTTTATAAGCATTGAAGTTTGTGCTTGTAGCTTGTGTTATCACAGTTTCGGTTTTCTTTTACTTGCGGTCGTAATTCTAGAAACAACTACATTGTAAGAAATTAATTTCGGTTGACTGTAATGATGGAGTCTGATATATTACCTATTTTCCTACTATAAACAATAACGGCAGTACTTTTATTAACAGCGACATCAGCTCTACCAGTTGTAGCAGTTGTTGGAATGACTGCAGTTGCTTTAACGAAAGTCATAAGTAGTCGAGCTGTGGTTGTAGTTACTGTCGAAGATGTTTTCATTCTAGTGGTTAACAACGTACTTGTTAACGTTTTGATAGTTAGTGTTTTAGAAGTTAATATTGTTGTTATTGGGGTTGCTGTAGAAGTAGTGACCCCTGCTGCCGTTATGGTTGTAGTAGCGGCTGTTCTTCTCACCGTTATGATAACAGTTGTAGTTGTCATAACTGTCGAGGTTGCACTTCGTAGAGTCGTAGTTCTAGCAAGCACTATTGGCGTGCCTGTATCTACTCTTGTGACAACTGCACTAGCTGCGATGGTCGTGTCTGCTACAATGCTTGTCTTGGACGCTATGGCAGATAGAGAGGCTATCACTATTGTTTCAGAGTATGTATCTACAGCTACCGCAGTTGTTAGGGTTGTCACTGTTGTGGTTGCTGTTAAGCTTTCGTCACCTGCAACTGTTGACTGATGTTGCTGGCTGTAAACTGATGTGACAACACCTGTAGCTGTGGTAGTTATTACGATTACAGGAATTGTAGTAGCGGCAACAGTGGTAGTTTTTGCAGTGCTTTTATTTGTTGTTGCGTCTGTCGTACTAGATGTTACAGCTGTGACTATTGTTGTGCTTGTAATAGTTGTTGCAGCAGTAATTGGTACAGTTGTAGCCGTACTTGTTGCAGCAGTCGCCGCAGCAGTAGTTGCCACAGCGGTAGTTACCACGGCAGTAGTGGTCGCAATAGTTGATGCAGCAGTAGTTGTTGCGGCAGTAGTTGTTACAGGTGTACTTGACGCAGTAGTACTTGTTGCAGATTTACTGATTGTCCCAGTAGTAGCTGTTGCAGTTGTACTTGTCGGAGTAGTAGTTACTGCTGAAGTACTTGTCACAGTAGTAGTTATTGTTGCTATCACAGCGGTAGCTGTTCCAGTACTAGTAACTGTCGTTGTAGACGTCACTGCCGATGTACTTGTCGCAATGGTAGTTGTTGTTGCAGTTGCAGATGTACTTGTCGTTTCAATAGTAGTAGTAGTAGTAGTAGTAGTAGTAGTAGTAGTAGTAGTAGTAGTAGTTGTTGTTGTAGTAGTAGTAGTTGTAGTAGTAGTAGTAGTAGTAGTAGTAGTAGTAGTAGTAGTAGTAGTAGTAGTAGTAGTAGTAGTAGTAGTTGTTGTTGTTGTTGTTGTTGTTGTTGTTGTAGTTGTTGTTGTTGTTTTTGCAGTGGTACTTGTCGCAATAGTAGATATACCTTCAGATATACCTGTCGTAGTAGTAGTTATCATTGCAGTTGTAGTTGTAGCAGTAGTTCTTGTTGTTGCAGTTGCACTTGTCACAGTAGTAGTTGTTGCAATAGTACGTGTCGCAGCAGTTGTTGGTGCAGCAATAGTTGTTGCAGCAGTGGTAACTGCAAATTTACTTGTCGCAGTGCTAGTTGTCGCGCTAGTAGTAGTCGCAGTAGCAGTTGTCGTTGCAGTTGCCGTTTTTATAGCAGTAGTAGTTGTTGTTGAAGTTGTAGTCGTCGGAGCAGTAGTTGTTGCAGATGTAATTGTTGATGAAGTAGTTGTTGCTGCAGGTGTACTTGTCGCTGTGGTAGCAGTTGTTGTTGTCACAGTAGTAGTCACTGCAGATGTACTTGTCGCGGTACTTGTCGCAGTAGTAGTTCCTGCAGCAATAGCAGTTGCAGCAGTGGTAGCTGCAAATACACTTGTCGCAGTGTTACTTGCCGTGGTTGTAGTAGTAGTAGTTGTTGTCGTTGCAGATGTCGGTTTTGTAGCAGTTGTTGTTGCTGCTGCTGGTGATGCTGTTGCAGTAGTAGGTGTCGCAGTAGTAGTTGCTACAGCAATAGTTGTTGCAGCAGTGGTAACTACAGATTTACTTGTCGCAGTGTTACTTGTCGCGGTAGTAGTAGTAGTTGTCGTTGTAGATGTCGTTTTTGTAGCAGTTGTTGCTGTTGTAGCAGCAGGTGTCGCAGTATTAGTTGTTGCAGCAGTGGTAAATGCAGATTTACTTGTAGCAGTGTTGGTTGTCGCGGTAGTACTAATCGCAGTCGTAGCTGTCGTTGCAGTTGTCGTTTTTGCAGCAATCGTAGTTGTTATTGCAGTTATACTTGTCGCAGTAGTAGTTGCTGCAGAAATAGTTGTAGCAGCAGTGGTAACTGCAGATTTACTTGTCGCAGTGTTACTTGTCGCGGCAGTAGTAATAGTAGTTGTCGTTGCAGTTGTCGTTTTTGTAGCAGTTGTTGCTGTTGTAGAAGTAGGTGTCGCAGTATTAGTTGTTGCAGCAGTGGTAACTGCAGATTTACTTGCCGCAGTGTTGGTTGTCGCGCTAGTACTAGTCGCAGTAGTAGCTGTTGTTGCAGTTGTCGTTTTTGTAGCAGTAGTAGTTGTTGTTGTTGCAGTTGTACTTGTAGCTGTAGCAGTAGTTGTTGTTCCAATGGTAGTTGTTGCAGTAGTAGTAAATGTTGTTGTAGTTGGTGTTGTTGTTGCAGTTGTACTTGTCGCAGTAGCAGTAGTTGCTGCTGCAGTGGTAGCTGTTGCAGTAGAAGTTGCAGTAGGAGTAGTAGTAGCAGTAGTTGCAGATGTAATTGTTGATGAAGTAATTGTTGTTGCAGGTGTACTTGTCGCTGTGGTAGCAGTAGTAGTAGCAGCACTTGTCGCAATAGTAGTTGTTGTTGCAGCAGTGGTTGTTACAGCAGTAGCTGTCGCAGCAGTTGTTGTTGCATATGTACTTGTAGCTGTAGCAGTAGTTGTTGTTCCAATGGTAGTTGTTGCAGTAGTAGTAAATGTTGTTGTTGTTGTTGTTGTTGTTGTTGCAGTTGTACTTGTCGCAGGAGCAGTAGTTGTTGCTGCAGTGGTAGCCGTTGCAGTAAAAGTTGCAGTAGGAGTAGTAGTAGGAGTAGTTGCAGATGTAATTGTTGACGAAGTAGTTGTTGCTGCAGGTGTACTTGTCGCTGTGGTAGCAGTAGTAGTAGTAGTAGTCGTCGTCGTAGTAGTAGAAGTAGCAGTAGTGGTGGTGGCGGCGGTGGTGGTGGTAGTAGTAGTGGTAGTAGTAGTAGTAGTAGTAGTAGTAGTAGTAGTAGTAGTTGTAGTAGTAGTAGTAGTAGTAGTAGTAGTAGTAGTAGTAGTAGTAGTAGTAGTAGTAGTAGTAGTAGTAGTAGTAGAAGATGTTGAGCTTGAAGATGTTGTTGATGAGGCTATAGCAAAACAAAATTATTCTGTTTCAATGAATCAAAAATTGCATTCAGAATTCAGTAGTTACTTTAAATTGTAATCACTCTAGTTTTCTTCTTTCATCGACCTTCAGGTTACCTCGAATCTGTATATATTGTTTTCAAGCTGTACAACTTATCTCCTTTTAATAAACTGCAATGGGCAGTGAAATATATCATGTTGAGGAGGATCTGTAGGCAGCATGTAATCTTGGTAGTGTCATCGCTGTTTGTACTGGATAAAGTTAGATTGATAGCAAGTTCATTTAGTTAGATTTTGAATTTTGTTTCACTGCTTGTCAATCAGCTAAATTAAGGAATGTAAATTGAAAGTTGTTGTCTTTCTGAACATCGATGATGTTGATGAAATGCTGGAGAAATACTACTGCTACAAATAGCGATACTACCCATCGCCAGTTGACAGGTGTCGACTTGATTATTACTATGAAACACTAAATCAGTGTATCCACCAGCTTATTCATTAGTTTCCTTTAATTAGTTCTCACTTGTGGAAGTCGTCGTCAAACAGGGTGCATTTGACATGATGTACGTTTTCAAATCCGGAGAAGTGGCTGCAGGACAACTGCCAGTTGTTCCTCCTAAATATGCAACTGAATTTTTTAGTTCTTTCTATGAGGGTAAAGTCTCAGTTTTCTGATCTTTCTCAAGTTATCCCATTCGGTACAGTTGTCTCACTCGGTACATCTGTGTTACACTCGGTGCTTTGGGATTTCACATCGTAGTTTCTTTGGAAATAATTGAATTTTGTATTAACTAATCGTATTTTTCAGTTTTTTCGTTTATGGAATTTTTCAAATTTTGAGCTGTATTTCTGATTTTAGTATATTTACACTTACTATAGTATATGCAAATTTGCGAGATCTTTACAGTCTATTTCTGTCTCGACAATCAAATATTACAAATACTAAACGTCATTAGACACAGCTGAACTTTAGTCATATAGTAATAAAGTACATAGTGAGAATCCAAAATTCCGAGTGGGTCTCAAATGTACCGAGAGTGGGCCCTTTAGAGTTCAAAAATGGAAACCAAGTGTAACTGAATTTTGTTGCAAAAGTACCGAGAGAAAATAGACTCGACGAGTATCTCAGAAACAGGTTTGTCCAGACTTGTGTTAGTTAAAGTCTACTATTGTGTCTTATTATAAACAGCTTTTACAGGACTGAAATTTGGAGCCACCTTAATTTTGGTGATAACAGCATTTTCTCCGTACTTTGTCTTGAGCGTGGTTCGTGTACAATTCTGGGTTTGTGCAATCATGGCGACGACCATTGTGCCACATTGGATTAGCAAGATGTTAAATAAGCAATGACATGAAACATGACTTGAAATTGCAGTAGCCTTACTGTTACTTACCGCATCGACAAAATATTCTATAATATTGTCTCGGATTTTCGTAACTGCAGGAAGGAACATCGTCACAGGTTCCTTTCCATCCTCTGCAAGTAAGTCCTCCAGCGGCAGCGTAATTGTAGAAGGCAGTCTCATCTTTCAGACTTTGCAAAGGAAACCCGCCGAAAGTGCCTGGATTTACTACTGGGGCCGAGTCGCACGGGATGTTTTCAGCGTCGGCTACCTCATACATAATATCCAGAACCAAATCGGGATGTACCGAATTATAGTCAGCGAAGTCACAAGACAGTCCAAAGCGTCCACAGGCATCTGAACAAGTCTCGCCAAGCCTGGCGAATGTATAACTGAACCCGCCATAAGACCGACATGCCGAGTCAACTGCTGAAATACATTAAAGCCTAGTGCTACTTAATCGCACATTTATAGGACTTTATTTCTTGAGCCGCCTACTGCTGCTACTTGGGAAATTTACACATTTCAGTTCACAAGTGTATAATAAATTTAAGACTAACTGCCAAAACTTTTGGTTTTCTTTAAAGGGGAAGTTTTCTTTAAAAGTATCATGTAGAAAACAGTTATGTACCCTACCAAGTTTTCACTTAATTTTAAATTGTTGATTATGTGGTTAGCTTTCTTACGTTTTGATGAGCATATGGCCATTGCAGGTGGGACATAGTCGTTGTCGGCAGTAACGGCATGGACTGGACACCAGGTATCAATGCCAGCGGGAGGAGATGGAATAGCTGAATTGCAGGAATTATCAAAAAATTAGGGGGAAACAAGTACAATTCAAATACTAATAATATCAAGAGTACAAATACAATAAGAGTATGAAACTCTTACGCTACTATGTGCTAAACATGCTTGACATTCTCGGGTCGTTAACTCGGGACCCTCCCCCCGAAAGTCTCGATATAATTTTTATAAAAATTGTTGCAGATTGCATTCCTACGAATTTTTGTTTTGTGCAACAATTTTTATATCTTTGGAAAGAGCAGAAAAAATGCCACAAAGTTGTCGAATTAGTTTTTAATTACATTAACCTAATTAAAGTTATAATTAATAAATTACTAATAAAATGCCTATCGTAAGCCTAAGCTAATTAGCGAATCAGCGAGCAGACACACACTTATACGAAAGCATGTAATTAGTGTAGGGTGGGACCCCCCCGAGACTTTCGGGGGGGGTCCCGAGTTAGCGACCCGAGCGTGTCAAGCATGTTTAGTACATAGTAGCGTAAGAGTTTCATACTCTTATTCTATTATGCACTCTTGATAATATCGTACACGTCCAAGTACACTTCTAATCTAATAACCACGTGACAACCAGAAAAAACTCAGGAAGTGTATGCAGGACAAGCCTAAGAATGAAGACAGAAAATAGTATAACGAATCCGTGTTTTTCGTGGAACGCAACTAAAGGGAACTAACTAATCAACCGTGCTAGAAATTACAATTTTAAATTAATTTATAAAAACCAAATGTCTATCAGCTGATTCCTTTGGCAAACATTTTAGCAAACAATTCGGTGCTAAAAATATTAGGACATGCCCCAGATGTCAGCAGAAGTTTACTTAGAAGTGTGAAAAAGTTTAGCCAGTAAAACCTTGCTGCATGTATTTATCCAATACGAAATTACAGAAATATTTACATTTGAAAGGCCATGACCGTCTGTTTTTAAGACTTAATATCTTTGGTTTTCACATTTCTTTGGCCGTAATTTTAAGCAGCTTCAAAGCAATTGTGTTAAAGACACGCAACTTTAACCGTAGCATATCTTACTGCACTGGCACAGCACGCGGTCTGTACTGTCAAGCATGTATCTGAAGCAAAAGTTCGTTGGATTGACGGCTGGCAGTCGTGCTATGAAATAATGCGATGACCCCCTGTCAGAAACAAAATTTCTTGTATACAAGTCGTCTTCGGTAGGGCTGTGCGCATCTAGAGTTGATCCTTCTGCTTCCACTAGAGCCTGGGCAAGTTGTAAATTTTCCTTTGGTGACAGGCAATCGAAATTGTCTTCAGCGCACACAAGGCCGAGACTGTTGCATTTGTCATTACATACTCCAAGTGGATCGCTCATTGTATAGGCAAATCCATCAAATCTCAAACAAGGATCAGTTCCTGCAAAACTAATTACATCTACCTCGATTTGTGTTACCAGTTAAGTTAGCAAATTCAAAATGAGTGCGATAAAAAGTGTCATGAACCTCCCGTAGCGCAGTGGTTTCTTACTGCGCTACAAGTGGAGGATCATGTCAAGTCTACAGCTTGAACAAAAAATAAGCTCTAGCACCGTATTTCAAATATCCCTCCTGGGCAATTTACCGAGATTGTTAAGAGGTGACCGCCTGCTTGGTAGAACTACCACAGCACCTCCATTACGGTGGACGTAATGGACGTACTGATAACCTTGTAGAACACCTCGGGTAATTGCTGTGGCAATTATTCAGTGTCAGTATCCCCCTTCCCTCAAAAATGCATACGTTATATGCATACGTTCTACACTACCCCTAACCGGAGCACCGACTGGGGTGAGGTGGCTGTAAAAAAGTGTCATGTTATCAGCTCATGATACATGGTGAGTGGTGACTGAGTAGCAGCACTTGAAGGTCGCCGCTGCCGCTCCTACTTCCTGTTTATCAATACAATAGTTGATAAATTAGCTGAGCAATTTGCAGAAGACTTAATACTTGATTAACCTCAGCCGTCTTGTTACATATTGCTACATAGTTTGCGAAGATTTGCCAAATTTATGTCTTTATATAGGTTATCATCACAGTGAAGTAATTCCAGAGTAGGCGCTCAAAGCTGTAGGAAAAACTAAAAATTTTAAAACCATTACTAGTCTTTCCGTGAAAGCTTACTGAATCACTTTACGTAATTGCACATTTTACAGATTGGGTTTCTGGTTCCTCCTTTACTTCATATTGAAAATTATTGCAATTGTTTCCTTCCTACGCAAAACAGCACTAATCAGCTGCCTAATGTACAGAAGTGAAGTGGTCAGTGCAACACCTGAGAACCACAAAATTCGACAAAATTTAAAATTCAGATATAAGGTCATCAGCGCAAGATTAATTGATGCACTGTAAGCTAGAATGAAACAACTGTGACAATGATTTAAATTGAATGGGACAATTGATTATTGCAATTGACTAAGTTAAGTTTGTCATACAGGCTTATAGACTAATATCAGCATTACCTTGTCGCTTTTCTCTTGGCGCAGCGTCCGTAGGCTTCTTCAATTTTGGATCATTATCTGAAATTCCACTGATCCGTCGATATGCTTCCATCTAAAAGTTTATGAAAACAAATGGTCACGTAAGGTTAATGAGTAGATAATAATTGTGAATAAACGAACAAGCATGAAGTGAATAAAAAATTAGCGAATACTAAGAATATTAAATAATTTAATAGTCGACTTTAGCCCCGTTTTCCATTTCACTAAACTAATATATCTATGTACTTATCAAATAAGGGACCAGCAATTTGGTGAGTTGCAATGCAATTATTGCAGTCATGATTGCATAACTAAAAAGGTACTTGCTAAATAGTTGCACAATCGAAGTTGGAAGCATTACGTAGTCAGTCTTGCATTTTTTCAGACAATCCACAAAATTACGGGTCGAACTTTAACTAGTGTCACATTCGAATTCACATCAAATGACAGAATAAATTAATTACAACTTATAAATAACAAACTATGCAATACTGCTGCTGCAAGGTGTGGACTTTTCTCTACTTCAGATTTCTTGTATGGATTTACATTACAAATGGCAACTGTAGGGAATGGTATTCCTTTGCCAGTATTGAGCTAAAACAAGCCATTTGGATCTACAATTTGTCCCAATGAAACTTACCTCTTCGCTACACTTGTACCCAGCAATAGTCCCCAAATTCAGAATTTTGTAATACTTCGTAATGCTTTCTGCTGTAGTCATTTTATTACTCTGTAGGATATGTACTTAGGTTAGGTATATATACAACACTAAATTGTACACAAAATACTTAGTTCTTTGCTTAAAACGGTAAAATGTATAAACAATTATTAATACAAAATTAAAAGTAATATACTAACCGGTACACTTAGACAGACTCAGAGTTGAATTGACATAAGACAACATGACGCTAAGCCATCTCTGGATTAAAAAAGATTTTAATTTTGCTGGTTAATTATTTTGTAACAAATTTGGATACTTTTTTAGAAAAACTAAGACCGGCTGGTCACGGCGAAGACAGAACATCAACTGAGTGAGAGAAGACTGGGACAGCCATAGTGATTACGAAATCACGTGACATGCCCACAGCCAATCAAAATTGAGAGAACCTACAAGAAAGAATTTTGGGCGTAATTACGGAAATAAATGCTCAATCTTCGTGCAAAGACTAACAAACATCGAATGTTACATAGAATTGACAATTTCAAACATAAATTATGAACTATGGGGAACTTTTAGCAACAACAAGACACGTATACTTGGGTTAATTTTTGTTGAAGAATCTTTTTAAATGATAAAATAAATATGACAGTAGGGCATCTCCGCCGTAATGTACAAAGAGGTGAGGAAGAATTTTCAAAATTTCCTGTTTTTATATGACACAAAATTTCAAAACTTTACAAATACGTAACGTTTTTAAATAGTGTGCTACCGGACAGATGAATTACCTTTTGAAATAAGGTGACTAAATGTAGAATTATATATATCAAAAGTAATGGTAATATATAATAACATATATGCCATAAATCAAAATGATCAAATTACCTCTACTTTAACCATCACATCATAGAGTTTGAATGACAAAATTAGATGGACCGATTGCACAACAAGCAAGGCTGCGGAAATAATAAATATCAGAGTCCAAAACAGTTTGTGAATCAGCTTTGATTGGGACGCCGCTAACTTAAAGCCATGAATTGATGTTGATGCTAATTTGATCATGTCACAGAAACAAAGGAATCTAAAACAAATTCGCCTGCGGACACTGATTAATGCTAGAGGCCACTCTTATTTGAAAAATATTAATTTGTTATAACTTACTAAGGGCCTTTTCGCGAATGGGTTAAACGAGTTAAAATTAACTCGATCCTTTTCGCGAATGGGTTAAAAGAGTTAAATTTAACTCGGCGGGTTAAGCAGAGTTAAAATTTTTAACTCTGCCGTCATTCGCGAAAAGAGTTAAAAATTAACTCTTTTAACTCTACTCTTTTCATGAACGACACGTAGAGTTAAAAAACTGCAGAGTTAAATTTAACTCCACCCTTTTCATGAAAGGGTTAAATTTAACTCTTTTAACTCGCTCTCGCTATTTTACATTGAATTTTAACCCGCGTCTCAGCACGCGGGTTAAACGAGTTAAAATCTACTATGCTTTACATTGTTATTGCCACATTTTGCGCGCGTAATAAAGCTTTCAATATGACAAGATAATACGACCAATGAAAGCACAGCACATAATTTCATTGGATGGCTCATAATGCTTCAAAATTACTTAAGCATTTGTCAATATTCTGCTGAATTGTTTACGCTAAGCAACGAAATATTCTACTTAATAAAATAAAAATAGATGGAACAAAATGTTTTAAACATGCTGCATTGTTGGAAATAATAATTTAATAAAATTATATAATTAAAATAATTAATTATAATTATAAATAAGCTGTATATTACTTTTGCAAGTTATTTAACTCCACTTTATGAATGCAAATTTGAAGAAGTGTGTATGAGAGCTGCAACATGGAAAGCCGAATCAACGGGACGCTACAACTAACCGCAAGCTCAATTTTCTCTCTCAAAAATAGGTTAAAGCGCCAATTTTGCCATGAAAATTACTGTAAACTTTAAAAAATTTGAACCTTTAGACTTTATGGAAGGACATCTAGACAGTTGTTACGCGAATTTTGCTGGAACTGGTAATGCTCAAGAATGACAGTACATGATCAATTGTTATCCCAACTGTGAATTTAAGGGCAACCATTTCCAGTCAAATTTGAAATCTGTGCTGAATTTTAATACATAATTTTCGATTTTATTTTACTGCATCTGTTTGTTTTAGTATTATTTGGTAATTATGTTCTTGGGAGAACCAAGAGAAACTTATTTTACTGAAAATATGTACAGCGGGTTGGGCTCTGTCTGGGGTATTTTCCAGATTAGCCCCCACCACTCAGAATTTTTCAAACATGACTAATTGAGCTGAAATTTGGTATGGATATGTTTTCAATCACGCTGAGTTCAAATATCACAAAATTTTTCGATTTCACAAGAATCGATTTTTTCCATTCGCAGGGGGCGACCCGTCTACTTTCATCAGTCAGAATCGTATGAGTCAGAATTTCATTAGTCAGAATTTCGTTAGCTAGAATTTCATCAGTCAGAATTTAAATTTTGAAATAATATAGGTTGAACTATCATTTGTCAGAATTTCATAAGTCAGAATTTCATCAGTCAGAATTTTATTAGTCAGAATTTCGTAAGTCAGAATTTTATTTTTTCTAGTTTCTTCAAAATTTCGCACGTTGCTGCACAGTCTTAGGGCCTTTCCCGATAAAGTAGGGGAGAGTAGAGAAGAGCAGAGCTAAAATCAACTCTTGTGTAGCTCTTAACACTGCCCCAAAAAGAACATTGATGATTTGCGCCATACCAAGAGTACATAATCCAACAGTTATTACGTAGTCTTGGCCATTCTGATTCTTTTAGAATTCTAAGGAAACAGTCTGTCTTCATTTCCTGTCTACGCGGAACCAACACAGTTGTTGGGGAACCCTTTTGAAAAGAAAGTCTTGCTCGTTGCTGATGGTAGAACCAAGACACATATTTGTGTAGACTAGAAATCATTTTATAAAATTATAATCAAGATCAGCCATCTTTTTACACTTTGCGCCAAGAAGAACAGTGCTTTTTTGCAAAATTCTGACAAACGAAATTCTGACTAATCAAATTTTGACTAATGAAATTCTGACTTATGAAATTCTGACAAATGAAAGTTCAACTTATATTGTTTCAAAAACCTAAATTCTGACTAATGAAATTCTGACTAATGAAAGTTTGAAAAGTTAGTTTCTGACTAATGAAATTCTGACATATGAAATTCTGACTACTGAAGATACACCGGGGTGACCAAGGGAAACCGAATTTTTTTGTCTCCGATTTTGCTTAAAAGTACTGATGTTTCAGCTACCCCATTTATTTTCTGTTTCAGTTTCAGGTCTGCTAACTGAGGATTTTCAGTTTCATGCGGTTGCTCGTCGGAATTTCAGTTTCAGATTCAGTTTCAGGTCTCATTTTATCTGAATTTCAGATTCAGGCGATTGCTCGTCGGATTTTCAGATTCAGTTTCAGTTTTAGTTTCATTCGTGGATTTTTTGCAGTTTCAGTTTCAGTTTCAAGCATCGAGCTGTACTATTTTCAGTTTCAGTTTCAGGTGCTGAAACATCACTGCTTAAAAGTTGCATACAGGGGTTTTCTGGGGTCGCTGAACACGAATTTGAAGTCCTTTTTTCGATTCCGTTAGGTCGATATGAGCTAAACATGTAAGCTTAAGTTGAAAGCTTATACTGAGCTAACAAAAAGCTGAATCGAAAAACGGCCTTCAAATTCGTGCTCAGCGAGCCAAAAAAACCCCTGTATGCTTTCAGCAAAGTCAGCGACAAAAAATGTTTCGGTTTCCAGAGTGAATCAATCCTCTGGTATACGCAACTTTTCAGGAAAATCGTAGAAAAATGTTTGGTTGGTTCCCCTTGGATTGTATTTTTACTAATGTTGTTAGCCCCTTCGATGCTTAAAGTTTTGGTCAATTGTTTGTTTAACTGCATCCGTGCAGCTTTTCAGCAAAATCGATTGAAGACTGCAAGTTGCACACAGGGATGCGTCCACTTTCCTAATACCGGACTCTTTAACTCTTTTCGCGAATGCACAGAGTTAATTTTAACTCTCCCAATTTTAACTCCTTTAACTCTTTTCGCGAACGCACAGAGTTAATTTTAACTCTCCCAGTTTTAACTCTTTTAACTCTGTGATTTTTAACCCTGCAGAGTTAAAAGAGTTAAAAACAGGCAGAGTTAAATTTAACTCTGTGCATTCGCGAAAAGAGTTAAAAGAGTTAATTTTAACTCTACTCTACTCTACTCTACTCTACCCATTCGCGAAAAGGCCCTTAGAAGTTAAAAGTGAATCTCTGCTAGCGCAGTGGCTTCTTACTGCGCTATACGTGGAGGATCATGTAAAGTCTAGAGCTTGCAAAAATAAGCTCTTGCACCCATTTCATATCCCTCCTGCCTGGGGCCAATTTCATAACACTTCCGCAATTCGCAGCTGCAAGTTGCGGATTTGCAAGCTGCAAGTGTTGCATAAAGGGTCAAACGCGGAATCCGCACTTGCACTTGAATTGCGAGTCAAGGAGGCTGCAAGTTGCGAGTTCGCTTGAACACAAGCAGCAAGAAATGTTTCTAAAACCCGCTGGAACACTCACTTGTAACTTGCAAGTGCGAGTAAAGTCGTCTAGTAAATTTTAACTAGACGATTTTCAAAAAAATTGAATATCTTCGTTAATCTTCGTTAGTTTTTAACCAAATTTAAGAAATAACTGCTTTAACATGTTTTGCACAGCTTGTAAAAATTTCAGTAAGTTTAAAGTTGTTTTGAAAAAGTTACGATTTTTTAAAGAATTACGGTCAATTTTGCTTCTACAAGTACACGTTGCAAGTGGGTCAAGTTCCTTGCTAATTTCCGCAAGTTTGCGGAAAAGTTTTATGAAACACTTGTAATCCGAACTTGCGTGTCAAGTGCGAGTGCTCGCAAACGGAAATGGCATTGGCCCCTGGGCAATCTACCCAGATTGTCAAGGGGTGACCGCCCGTGAGGTGGAGTTACCACAGAACCTCCGTTAAGGGGGACGTATATAATGGATGTCCTAATAGCCTTGTAGAACACCTCGAGTAACTGCTATGGCAATTATTCAGTGTCAGCATCCCCCTTTCCTCAAAAACGCATACATTTTAAGCTGGAACTACCACTAACAGGAGCAACGACTGGGGTGAGGTGGCTGTAAAAAACGTTTAAAGCATACATTAACTAGTGTCTGTTCCTGGGGGGCTTGTCCCAAGAAAATTCTGGGGCGGGGGCTTGTACCTTGAACCAAAAGTTCCGAGGAGGGCTTCCAAAAGTTCCTAGGAGGGCAGTAAAGCATAAATGCACTAAATTTTCGGAGTTCCGGGTTTTGAATGTTTTTGGATTTTGAAACAGTTTTCAGAACTTAAAGTATGTGCATGAGTTGAAGGTAGCTGAACAACTTTCGGTTTCGGAGCCAACTCCAGAAAACGCATCCAGTTCACGACGTTCACAAAAGCGATTAAAATTTAATTAAATTTTCTCAACACCTACAATTCAATCGAAAGATCCTGATGAGCTGACCACCTCTTGGAATAACACAAACTTCTAGAAATGAACTCAAGAGCCTAAATTTTTTAATTCCCGGAAACATGTCTTCGATATTTGAATTCGGTCTTCGTGAAATTGGGCAATCGCAACATTTTTAGCAGTTGGCTTTCAAACAATTGTGGTTCAATAGTCTGTCAAGAGCTTTCGAATGATACCCATTGAAAAAAATTTCAAAATCTTGAAAATCTGAAAACCAGAAATTCGAAAACAAAGTGAGAGCTCAAGTGTGTAGCTGCACGAGATTTTTCCGAGCATTGACACGGATTAGATATTCCCAAAAAATTCAACTGGAACAAAGAATACACTTGTTATCTCTATGTTACTAAGGCCCTATTTCTTTAAAGATTAAACGGATTAGATTAAAATTAATCCGCATTAAAGAAACAGCACCGCGGATTAAACGGATTAAAATTCAATCCAACGAGTTAAACGAGTTAAACGGATTAAATTTAATCCTATTTCTTTAATGCACCTAGGATTAAAATTTTAATCCAATTCTGTTTCTTTATTCACACTTCGGATTAAAAAATGGAAAAGTTGATTTTAATCCGACCTGCTTAATCGCTGTTTCTTTAAAGATTAGTTTTAATCCGTTTAATCCGTCGCCTGCATTTTCAGCTAGTTTTTAATCCTCGTGCAGTTACGCGGATTAAACGGATTAAAAGTTGGCGGATTAAAACTTTTAATCGCTCTTTCTTTCATGGCAGATTAAATGGATTAAAATCAACTAGTTTAATCCGCGGATTAAAAACGGTCAGATTAAACGAGTTAATTTTAATCCGTCTAATCCAGCATTAAAGCAATAACAATTAAAATTTTAATCCGGCTGATTTTTAATCCGTTTAACCCGACCATTTTAATCTTCAAAGAAAAAAGCCCTAAGATTTCAAATTTTTCCAAAAAATTGAAATTATCTAATTCGGGCGATAACTCAATTTGGTGTGGAGATTTTATCCCAAAACTGGTTCTGCTTAACGGCAAAGTTTGTGCACACATTGTTTGGTGAGATCAGATGAGAGCTAAGGGACCAAAAGCTTTCACATCATGTTTTCTACCGGACAGCAAATGAAGTTCGACACCTGCAAAGGTTTATCCTTTATCCAGTCTAACAACACGTGCATAACAGAAGGGAAGTTGGATAACTTTAAACACCAAAGGCTCCATTTCATGCCAATTATCTCTTGATGTCTGCATAATAAATATTCCTTATTGAGTGTGAGAATTCTTCACTCTTTCTCATTGAATTGTGCTCAAAATGGGAATGTATGGTTGATACCCCTTACTACACCCTAGCAACGTTCCAAAGATGGTACCATACAGGCATGGAAACTGTACTAAGGCCTGTGACAAGCTTGCTTGGCCGAAGCATGGCAATCTTGGCGAGTACACTAATTCTGATCACTAGTTTAGCTGCGTATGTTAAACTTTACACGGTGTGAAGTTCGAGTATACGTATGTTAGTAAAATGTACTGACTCTTGAATAAAACGAGTTGACTATCTATAATTTAGGATAAGACTAGATCACTAGGTAACTATGTGGTGTGTGATGCCGATAGAAAATGCCCTAAGTCTGCCTAAGAAAATATTTAACAACAGATTTTACTGTCAATTTCACAAACTGAGCTAGACAAAACTCATCAAACGCAGCACCAAAGATAACAAATACTTTTACATCAACTTTGAAACATAAAGTACTAAATTTGCAGCGCCAACAGAATTATAAAATGACTCCAAGTTCGGAAATAGTCAACGAACCGAAACCCCAAAATCGGAACCTAAATCACAACGAAACCCCCGACCACTTCGCAACTTTATCCAACTCAACTCAATCGCAACTGAACCGTTCAAGCGTGAACCAATTGAGAATTTAGCTAAAGTACCGACAATTCTAGACAAAAGTCAGAAATACGCTGAGCGTTTGTCAAGTTAAATATTTTCCAAATAATTTCGTAATTTAGGGGTGCGTGCTAACTTCACAAAATATCTATCTTTAGTGCACGCTATCTTCACATAATACCCCCTCTTTTCCCCCGGGCGGCCTCGGACGGGTTTTGACCGGTTAGAAAAAAAAGATAAAAAGGAGTTATCACAGGTATTCTACGTACTAGTAAGGTAAAACGATTTTTAGAAATTCTACGTAAAAATAAAATGTTTTTGATGCACATGCATCGAACCTCGGTCGAGCAAACACATTCTCGACATGCTGACCGGACTACGGTAAAACTACTCAAACTTAATTGAGACTATTTTTCAACAACTTTTTGACAACTACTTATGACGACAATTATTACAGTACAACACAACTACAGAACAACATCCTAAGTATGAAACCGTCCGAAGCCACATAGCATACGAAAACCACCCCAATTGAAGAAAAGCACGAAAAGAGAAAATATAGAAACCATATGATAATGTATAGATATGCATAGAAAGAAAGACAAAAGACAATATATATTGTGCAAAATTGCAGACAAGGTAATTATAGAGAGGTGTACTAGTACAAAACAATAGTAGCAATGCCAAGATAAACAATATAGGGTGAACTAGAGAGTACTTGCCTAGCTGCATATTTAAAGATAGAAAGAAAAAGAAAAAATTTTAAGAAAAATAGGTGAAAGTGACAGTCAGTAAATCAAACATATGAGTAAAAACAGTTAAGAAAAAGAAAAGTGAAAAAATCTACTAGCCCGGCACCAAATATGTACATTACAACGGCCAAGCCGAGGTAGCGGGCACCCATAAGCAAAATCAGCAAACAATCAAACAACCCCAACTTTAACAAAAATTTCGTCCCAAAGGCTCCCTCCCAACTAGCTACATAAAATATATGGCAGACAAAACCCGAAAAAATACCACAACCACGATACAGGATGGGGGGGACAGTGTCAACAGGTGTGCAGGGAAAAGGACGACGCGGTATTCACCCCAGCACCGCAGAACTATCCAGCACAACAGGAGCCAACAACCGATACACGTCGGACCTAGCTGCCACGACAGGATGGAGAGGCCAAGAGTCAACGCTGAACCAAGCCGAAGCCGGACTGGGACCAGCCAACAAAATCCAAGCCAAACCGGACGGAAACAACCCACAGGACCCGGCGCCGAGCAACGACAGGTCAGCGATGTAAACCAGTTCAGACAGGAGTGCACGCACCATTGCAGGAGGGCCTGTGAGCACAGAAGGGCCCCCTGCCAGCGTCAGGACCGGACAGTCAGAAAAACAGGAGGCCCTGCAACCCCTCGTGCACGGCCCCATCAAGGTTCCACAAGAGCCCTAAAGAGTCAAGGCCCCCACTAGCCGAGGACAACGCGCAGGCAAGACGCGCGAACAATACCCGCATAGGAAAACAAAAAGTCAATACAAATTTATAAATCATGGCCAACAAAGATGGCAAATGGCAGTAAAAAAGTCACAAACCGGAAACCAAGCACCGGAGTAGCACCAAGAGGCCGACCAATCTGCGTAGGCAGCTAGGCCCCCAACCAACACACCAGCGGCCCACCATCCCACGATCCGAGCACAAAGTTCAGATCTGCCAACAAGCCACGCCGCCACCCATTCATCATAGCCAGCCAAAACACCATTCACCCTGGGGGGCACACCTGGGCACCAGACAGTAGAAAGGGGGGTGGCACCGGACAGTAGAAAGATTAGACGACAGCAAAATCTAGAACACAAAACAAAAAATTAAGGCCAACAAATATAAAGCACAGATGGAATCTTGATTAATAAAATAGCAAAAATTATTATGCAAAACAAAAAATAAGTACGACATAATTATAGACGACACAATTACAGCCCCACCTAAGATTTGAAAACAGCTCCAGACCAGAGTGTCGGTACGCCCCAGCATATGGAGGCACCGGTACAAAGGCCTGTGCAAATTCAAAGAAAAACTCAAAAAGGCTACTTGAAACGGAATCTAAAAATAGAAAAGAATGGTACCGAGCGTGCGGCCCTCCCACCCGGCATACGGAGGTCGCGACGACCCGCAGGGTACCACTCCAAAAGAGAGTGGGAAAAAGTAGGAGCCCAAAAAAATTAGAAAAAGTCCAATAAAAAGTGTAAAAGTAAAAAGAAGACCACGACTTGCGAATTTAGAAATTTCAGAATCAAGAAAAATAGAAATCGACAGGAACCAAAGGAAACGGGGAGGAAAAGAAGAAAGAAAACAAGTTGATTCCAAAGAGATCAAGAAGTCGAAGTATGTATATATATATATACGTATCAAAGAGTCTAATAAAGTAATGATATCAAAAGACTTTGTTCTAATAAGCAACTGTAAGAAAGGTTAAACCGAAAATTCGACAAAAAGATGAAAGAAATCTAGAACATCAAAAGAGTTCAAGAAAAACAAAATTTATCATTATAATTATTACAGGAGGCCAAGGAAGCCTAAGCAGAAATTACAATCTAGGTTTTAAGAGTCTCGGAAAACAATGAAAACATCAAGCAAGTCGTAGTAAAAATTAAAAGTTAAAAGATTAAAAGTAAGATGGGAAAGACCCCATTACCCCCCACCCAGCTAAAACTTTAAAGACATGATACGGCGAAAAGTGAACAATACGTATACAAATAAACGGGGCACAAAAATAATAACACGCGACGAAATTATTGGAGGGCGCGTTGGACCGCCTCCTGAATGGCCCGCTGATGGTCGTCCCAAGCCTGCACTAATTGGCGAGGCAAACCTGGGAACAGTTCCGCCCGAATCAACATTAGCAAACGACCTAACCAATTTTGTCCACGAGAAGTCACTGTAATAACATGATTTCGGAATTGGGCATCTGGCATGCGCTGCAGGTCACGGCGCGTGGCCCCAACTCCCCAATAGGAGTCCTGGGTAGCCTCTGCCAGGATGCGGGTGCCAGAATCAAGTAAAAATTTACGAAACAATGGGCAAGCTTTAGCCTTTGCGCGCAGAACCTCAAGCATGACATAGCCTTTGACATGCATACCTTCACCTTGCCACAGACGGCGAAAAACTGAATTTGGTGGTAACCAATGCAAAATATGTTCTGCCGCATATTTACAGTAAAAAGGATTCAAATGTTTCGCACAGTACTCAGCCGGAGCATGAAGACATGTCCAATAAAAAAGCTTCCGAAATTGATAGGCCTGCTCAGATGTACGAAAATAGTAACCCCAAAGATGCACCCACCCGTCAGCGCCTGGCACATTCTCAGGCTCGACTCGGAACATATTAGAAAGCGGGTCTTCTGCACCTTGAAAATCACCGTTTGAAAACAAAGCATACGCAACTTCAATAGCCTCCCAGGGTTTTGGATGCCCAATCCAAGTAGCAATAGAATCTTCATCAAAACCAAAATATGTGAGCACCGCAAGTTGTGAAATTTGAGAAACTGGTGGCATACGGTGCCAAAACGCATCAGAAAAGCACGTGCGTGCCGCTACCGGAAGGGATCCCAACCCAGGGGTTCGAAAATTTAGAGCTGAATGTGAAAAGACCGGATCTTGCGCTTGTTCTGCTCGCCAATTCGGTTGATTTTGAACAGACCAAAGGGGGACTGGAGCACGCGGAGGGGGAGAAGAGGGAGCTGAACGCGACGCACCAGTAGGATCTCGCATACGCAAAGGAGCCGTCATACGTGGCTGAAAAATTTGGCGCGGCTGATCTCGCAAAAATTGAAAAGCGCCTCTAAATGTAGGAGGCCCGGGACCCATCAAAGCAGGAGGGGCTGCAGCCTGTGGGAGGGGAGGAATTTGCAAAGAATCTAAGGTATCCTGAACAATTTTATTCAAAACCTCTGGAGCAGGGAACAATAAAGACGTCTGCACCACTGCCGATGCATTTTGCTGTTGTCCCTGAGAATTTCGAAAAGAAAAAGTCATCTGTGACAATTCAGGTTGACTTGTCGGCTGAATTTGCACCTGTGAATACGTATTCGAATGAAAAACTGGAGCCAAATTTGCACCAGTTTCAGAAGACGGCGCGTCCGGAAATAAAAAGGCGGCCGCTTCATCAGCAGAAATAGTGGGTTGGACCGAATGCGAAGTCGAGGGAACATCTGAAGCAGCCCCTCCCTGAGGCTCCTCGGCCGAAGCCGGGGCCCCCGCCACCGGAGATGGAGAAATCAAATTAATTTGCGGCAAAGATGGCATAGTAGGCGTGTCGTCCGGATTCGAACCGAAAAACTCAGACCCAGGAGCCGGAGTCGACGTCCTGCAAGCGCCACCCTCAACCGACGCCGTAACAGTCGGTTCCTCTGAGGGCGAAGGCTGATCCTGTTCTAAACCGGACTGACCCCCGACCTCAGGTTCGCCGGACTGCGACGACTGAGCTAACCCTGACTCTTCGGCCAAGGGGCCTACAAGGAGCCGAGACTCCGACAAGGTCTGTTGACCCGGAGGAATTTGAATAAGATATGCAGCCTGATTTGCGCTTTCTTTCAAAGGAGACCGCTGAGGGGAAGCCTGCGGGGTAGGGACAAAAACCCCTCCCTGGCTCGGGGTCCGAGGGGGTGAACCCTCAGAAGGGAGAGAGTGTTTTACACCGGCTTCCAGTGGATCGTTTTCATCTGCAGAAGTATTTGAGGACAGATCCATATCTTGGGAAGGCAACCCCTCCGGCACTTCATGTTGGGCGGCAGCCCGCTCATCCAACTTGCACTGCTCACGATCTTTCTGCGCTTGTGACTTTTTCGGAGCTTTTTGCGAACTTTCCTCAGCTAACCCCATCAAAAAGGATCCCGCACGCTTAGGAGGATTTGGACGCTGCGGAGCACCCACGAAAAGTTCATCTTTCAAAATATGTAGAGGGGGCAACAAATGTCGACAAAATTTTGATATCAACCACCTTTTGCTCTGCCCTCTTCTTCTTCTCTCCTGGTGCCAATTTCTTAAACGGCGAACGTGGGATATGCCCAATTTTCAAAGCAGTTTGAGCCCAAAGTGGGCGATCTTCAACGACAACAGGCAAAACTGCAGTTTCATATTTTCGAAAAGTAGGCGCTTGCCCGACTTGAGCAACAGTTTTGAACTGATTCAGCAATAGAAAATCATCTGACGAAAAAGTTGGGCACAAATGTAAAAGTTGTTGAATTCCCAAAAGTAGATCCAAAACGTCTCGAATTCCGTACAAAATTTCATGTGGAGTCAAAAAAGACATGAGCCCATGCGTAGATTTTGATTTGCACTGCGACTGCGGATATTTCAAAATATTCCATTGGATCCACCCCAGGGAAATTTCGTCGCGTGCGCGATTCGGAGCCATGATAGGATTGTCCTGGTCGTCAAACCACAAATGAGGAGACCGGCGTGGATGTTGAGGGTCAGGTTCCGGGAAGCCCACCTCGTTTACCCGATCCCACAAAAATCGGTAGAAATGATTAAAATCAACTAAAGAATTTCGTGCGTCAATGCGCAAATTTCCCAAAATTCGACGACAGTCACACAAAGCATTAATAGCCAAAACCGGAAAATCTGTATTGTAAAAAATAGGCTGCAAAGCGTATCTCAACAGACTCCAAGACGGAACTTGCAAGTAAATGACATGTAGCATGACCACTACAATTTTGGTGTTAGAATCGTCGACAGAATTTGTTTGCATATTGAGAGGGTCCAGTTCATCACGAAACTTTTGGATGTCCCGAGGGACTGCAAACTGTAGCATAACAGCAGATTTTGACTGCTGTATCCCCAGCCACTCTTTCAACTGGAGACCCTCAACATCCACTGCAAGAAAACCGGCCTGCTTTGCCAGATGGTAAAGCTCTTTAACCTCAGCAAAAAGCTGAGCAATTTCGGTGACCACAACCGTAGGTTGTCGCAACTGCTCGTCAGTAACAGTGAAATTAACAATAGAATTTAAGTAATCTGTACGCCACCTCTGGTCAGCAGCCGAAACAAAATCAATAGTTGGAGGTGGAAAATTCTGAAAATGTGAGTCTAGCTGGTCATAGGTCAAAGGAGAGAGAGTAATAGTATTCTTTTCCGGGTCAGATTTTGCCGAAGACTGAGACGAAGTCGACGGTTTAGGCGTCACCGGAGGTACTACACTGTGTTCTGAAGTTTCTGACGGCTGATACTCAGATTCCTGATCGCCTGACTCAGACGCTGAAGTTTCCAAGTTTTGCAACCGCTGACGCTTCGAACGCCGAGGTCCAGTATCTGAACTAGTGGAGGGCTCTCGAGACGCTAAGGCTTTCCAATTAGTGGTTGCCCCCTCTTTTCCTGAAGAATTTTGCTCAAAGAAGGAGCAGAAGATTTTGAGCCTGATTTGGAACCTTTTTCTGGAGTTTTGCGTTTGCGAGGCATTTTTCAAACCAAATTTACAAAATTCGGCTGACCAAAGGCGACTACAGGTTACCTACACAAAGCAAAATATACAAAAATACCAAAAGACTACCACCTGATCAGCTCAGGAAAGGACCGGAAAGGCTACCCAGACTGAAGACAGAAGCAAAATCGGATACAGGAACCAAGGATAGCCAACCCACAACGAGAATCCTAAACAAGAAAAGAAAATTAGTGCACACATGGAAAGTGAAAATTCATACGTACATAACATTTGTGTAAGAGTAAGACACAAGAGAAAACAAAGTTCCAAAATTTTAAGGGCAAGAATTTATTCATAAAAAGAAAAACCCAGAAAGGCTGTGTACGTATATACGTACTTAAAAGTTGAAAGAAAACTTAGTCTATAATCAATGGTCATAAAAAATTCGAGGAAAAAAGATAAAGATTTTCAGTGCGAAAGGAGCTTAAAACCAAATAAGGCAAATAATCAACACAAGAATTTTAACTAATATCAAGGAAAGTAATTTCTAAGAGCTTTTTACCTAATAAATGAACCACAATATAGAGCAAAAAATCACCTTGATAGACACAGACAAACATATAGTTCACAATTCGCCTAAAAACAGTAGAAATAAAACAAAAATTAGAAGCTAAAACAAGAAAATTAGAAAAGATCCAAACCTAAAACAATATACGTATACGCGAAAATTTGTACAAATACATAGGTGGGGCACACAAAAAGAATCATACAACAATAAACAAAATATACAAAATAAGATTACTGGAGGAAGGGCTTGAGACGATTTACATGAATAGTTTCGACTGGCGGATCAGCTTTGGTGGTGGACTGAATTTGGACGTTCGGGGGGGCCAAAATTTTTACGACCCGAAAAGGGCCATCGAACACTGGCAGGTATTTGCGGCTTGCACCCTTTGGAATATTCGCCTTAGAAATGTCCTTCCATACTAACATACCTTCAGTATAGTCGACCGGTTTAACCTTAGCATCATAATCGTTCTTACGCTTTTTTAGAATAGCTTCCATATGTTCTTTCAATAACTTCCGTGAATATCGCAATCGAGTAATTAAATCACGCACGTACGAAGGGTTGAAAGGTTTCGTGCCTGGTTCTGGCAACTTCAAAAAATTCTCAGAAAAAAGACGAGGGTCTCGACCATGAAGGAGATAGTATGGGGACTCTCCAGTGGAAGCATGTGGGGCTGCCCGATAAACAAACAGCACCCAAGGGAGGAGGACATCCCACTCTCGAGCAAAAGCCAACATGCATTTTCGCAGCATGCCCTTCAAGGTCCCATTCAAACGTTCACACGCCCCATTTGACTGTGGATGGTAAGCGGTCGTACGTACCTTTCGTGTACCCATCAATTTACAAAGATCTTCCATTAAAGCTGAGCAAAAAGGCGTACCCCTATCTGTCAAAACTTCACGCGGGGCCCCATGGACAGCAATTACCGGTTCGGCCAACAATTTCGCAATAGTATCTGTTTTTTCATTTGCCATAGCAAAAGCCCACCCCCATCTAGTGAAAAAATCAACAATAACCAAAACTCTGCAATGACCTACTGATGTGGGGGGCGCATGCATGACATCCATGCTAATGCGCTCAAACGGTGCTTCCACTGGAGTAAAGAATTTTAAGTAAGCCTGAGGCTTACGTGGTCCAGGGTTGCAAGCCGCACATACCTGACAGCATTCCACAAAACGAGAAACATCCCGGGATAAGGTCTCCCAAAAATATCTGGCGGCGACAATCCCCAACATTTTCATCTTTCCTGCATGACACTAGGAATGTTTTGATGATCAATTGACTCGGAATCAATTAATAGTAGAATATAATGCTATAGTCCATCAAGTGAAAATAAGTGACTGTAGCTTTTGCTGTATGTAGGTATTTTTGGTAACTTATTAACCCAGATCAATTAATAAAGTTAGCCATAAAAGTACACTTTTCTTGAGACAAAATTGCGATGAATTCCCAATTTGTGTATTATGTATATTGTAAAACTGGATAATTTGCGAAATCCCAGAAAATTTCAGGGATTTTACAAAATCCTTAACACTTTCAAGAAAATTGTGAAGCTTAAGTTAAAGCTTGTTTATTTAACAGATCTCCTGAACGATTGATTGAGGGATTTCACAGAATCCCATGTCACTTCCAGGAAAATTGTGGAAGTGTTGAGTCCGTTGCATTGTATCAATTTTTTGTTGCATATTTGTAAACTGTTATTAAATTTTTCCCGAAGTAATGATTTATTCCATAATTTCATATTATTCCCAACATTATCAATCTATAAAGTAAAGACTAAAAGCCATACGGGGCTGTATTTTTGTATGTATTTTATTTTATCATTATTAAATTCACGCAAACTGGAAATTTCCGCCATAACTTGCATCGTGATCACACCACACGGACAAGCTGACAGTCATTCGAATCCCCTCATCAAGACCTACAACTTATTCTTCGACTCCTTACGGTTTAAGAGATAACAGCGAAAATTGATTTTCGAGGTCCAAAACTGATCAGTTTCCGAAATATTGCAAGATTTTGACAGTTTAAACACGCTGGTCCGTCGGTCAAGTATCGTCCACATTTGTACTCCTTTAGGACATGTTATGCCTATGCCAAACGGAGAGCTCTGTGGGCTTCTCAACCTAAGCACAGCAACGAGAAGGGGAGAACTTGAAAATAGCAAGTAGCAACCAGATTGTTTCGAACACGGATTTCTCTCAACTCAAGCAAGCAATAAGAAAACGACTTTGCGCACGCATTTTTGGGACAACTGCCGAGGGCTATTTTTCATGGTTTAGCGTTTTGTTTTTTGTTCGAGAGAAATAACCATGCAAACTTGAAAATTTTGTCGATAATTTTGCACGTATGTTTTCTGTAGGATAGGAAGCAAGTAAGAACTCATGTAGCTGCGCGTGTGCAGCAAGTTTAAAAATGCTCTTCCAGCGGAAACTTAACTTATGCACAAAATCTTGCTTGTTAGCTCATTTTTATCAACTTCGAGTTCAGAAGAACAACAGCAGAATAGAGGAAGACCCCGCACATATAAACATCCGTAGCTTTCGTTTATGTCTGTGTCAAAAGCCGAAAAAACATTATTTCAAAAGAACCGGAAGCTAGAGTCAGAGCCAGAACCAATTTCAAAAATCCGAATCTATCCCAGCACCGAATCGAGCTATCTGATCATCCCCAACAAAGTATCCATCCACTACGGGTGCTTGCTCGCAGTATATTTATGTGGTGAATAAATAAAAATTGCGAAATACGATTCTGAAATGTGAGATTTGATTTTGATAGCTCAAGAGTTACGATAAATTTTTGAAAAAATCAAATCAAATCAAATCAATTGAAACCAGGAAAAGAATCAATTGCTACGGCAAAAAAGTAAAAATCAAATCAAATCAAATCGATTGAATTTTGGGAACATGAAAATCAATCAAATCAAATCACTTGATTTTTGGACGATCAGAAAATTAATCAAATCAAATCGAAACTAAAAGAGCCGCATCAAAACAATTGACAACCTCCCAAAAAATCATTATGACATTCTTTGAGTACGTATTGACGACATTCTTGAGGAACAACAATCAATTTGATAGTATCTGGGATAGGATGTCCTTTTTTATCCGTTTGTATACGGTATAGCATGCCATTCTCAAACACAAATTTTGAAGCTGATCCCCGTACGTACGAAGCCAATTGCAGATCCTTTGGCAATTTATCATTCTCAAGAAACTCAATCATAGCAGATGTAAAAGGATCAGTACGTAGGGCCTCAGCCCAAATTTCCTGAGCTGCAACAAGCTGAGGAGGGAGATGCGGACCATCATCAGGACACTCGGTATCAAACACATCGTCCAATACAGCAAATAGAAATTCAGGGGTTTTTGGATACTCAGCAAAAACCCCATCAATGGCGGGTGGATTCCGTGACAATGCATCGGCTGCCCCATTTACTGATCCAGGTTTTTGAATAACACGAAAACGAAATTGCTCAATAAAAGCACGCCAGCGGGCGACTCTGCCTTCAGCCGACTTTGGCTTTGCGTGATCCCCCAAAATATATTCGAGGGCTTGATGGTCCGTAATCACATCAAACTTGTGTAGAATCAGATAGTGTTGAAAATAGGAGATTCCAAAGAAAATGGCAAGGGCCTCCAATTCAGTGACCGTATAATTCTTTTCGGAAGCATGGAGGGCCCTGGCCGCGTACGCAACGGGATGAAACTTTTCCAAATTATCCTGCTGTTGGAGAATGGCAGCTATCCCCTGGTAACTAGCATCAGTAACTAAAGTGAACGGTTTCGTGAAATCAGGGTAAATTAGAACCGGAGCGGTAACCAACTGTTCCTTCAAAGTTTCAAAAGCAACTTGACAAGCAGAATGCCACGCAAATTCAACATCTTTTTTCAAAAGACGAGTCAATGGATTCGCAATTTTCGAAAAATTTGGAACAAATCTTCGATAGTAACCCGCCAGACCCAGAAAACTTTGAACGTCCTTAACTGATTGAGGAACAGGAAATTGACGAACCGCCCGAATTTTATCAGGATCCGTTGCTATGCCAAATTCAGACAGAATATGGCCCAAAAATGCCATTTGTTTTCGTGCAAATTCACATTTTGACAATTTGAGAAGAACGTGCTCTCTTTGACAACGTTGAAAAATATCTAGCAACCGCTGCAAATGGTGGGACTCAGTCGGGCTAGTAACTAATATATCATCAATATAAACAATGAAGCCTTCCATAATTCGATCAATTATCCGCTGGAAAGTACTGGGGGCATTACACAGCCCAAACGGCATAACCTTGAATTCGTATAAACCAGAATGCGTAATAAAGGCCGTTTTCTCCCGATCTTGAGGATAAACTGGAATTTGATGGAAACCTGAGGCCAAATCGAGCTTTGAAAAAATACAATGGCCCAAAATTAGTTCGAAAAGACCGTCAATTTGAGGTAGTGGATAACAATCCTTTTTAGTGACGGCATTCAATTTTCGGTAATCAACACAAAGCCGCCCATCCCCATCTTTCTTAGCCACTAAAATTATTGGGGAGGCCCAAGGCGACCGAGAGGGCTGTATAAGGCCCTGTTCCAGCCAAGCGGATAATTTCTCGTCAATGATTTTCTTCTGTGCTGGATTAACTTTGTAGGCCCGAGCACGAATAGGCCGTTTGCCCGGTTCAATTTCGATGTAATGATAATCTATATCAGTCTTGCCGAAACCACCAGCAGCGTCCCAAATGTTAGGAAAATTCAAAATCATTAGCCGAAGGCGCCGTTGATTTCTACGAGAGAGGCAACAGTCCTTCAAACTAATTTTCCCATTCAAGAGAGCACGTTTTTCAGGATCAGCAAAAAGTGCAGTAGCAACGGATTCAGCTGCCGAAAAAGGGTCAACTTCTTCTTCTTCTTCTCTAGATGTACGTACGTAACTCCCCGAAATTTCTTTGGGAGTCACTTCTTCGGACAAAACCCCCGAAATTTTTTCAGAAGAAACTCGATACGTAGGGGGCTCAAACCCTGGTTCACCCGGATGAACTTTACGACGAAGAAATTTACGAAAAAGTTTCGGCTTATCTTGCACTGCTGGCGGGTCCACGCCCTCGCACGGCGATTCCCCCTCAGAGGAAACCCCCGCACGAGGCTGAGACTCATCAGCCCACGTTTCCACGATTTCAGAAAAATTTACAGGAACCATTGGCCACTGTTGAGACTGTTCCTGATTAAAATCAACCAAATCGTCACCAGAGAACAGACAGGAAGTCAAAATTTTTGATTCCTCCAAAGAAACTTTGGGGTAACCACCCCCTCTTTTAGGGGAGGTACAGGTTCTGGAGGGGCTGTAACCCCCTTAGCACTAGAAGTCGCTTCCGGAATGGTTTCCATATCCGTGAAAAATACCGAAAAATCAGGGGGGGGGCCACCCCCTCTTTTGATAGGATGTCCCCCTGAACTTGCTCGTCATCACAATTGAGAGCCAAATGATCTTCAAAGGGAGAATCAAACAAAAATTCTGAAAATGGTGACGCCACCTGTGGAGGAGGGGTCCCAAGGTCTGAGTCAACAACAAAAATCATATCTTCAATATACGTATCTAAATTTGCCTGTGCCCTAGTGACGGCCAATGGCTTTTCAAAAGACGGATCCGTGGCCAGATAATCCTCACCCGGGCTAATGGACCCGACCAGCATGGATTTTGACAAAGCAACTGGACAATTTGTAATTCGCCACCAAAAATTCGAAAAAATTTTGCTTGAGATCAATAATCCCCCCATATGGCAATACACGATTTACATGAACAAAAGAATCCAGGTTCGAAGGTTCGAACAAAAAGGGAGTCCCGGTCAGTTCTGAGGAGACCTGGGCCTTTGCCCAGACCTCCGAGGAGGGGGGAACCACGACATCTACTGCCAACACTGCAGCAGCTGGTTGCCCTTCTTTCGTGGACCATACTTAACGTAATTGATCCGGTGTAAGCAGGTCATGGTACAGGCCCCCCATATTCACAATATTTTGAGAAAGCAAAATGTCCCATGAATTAGCTTTCATAAAGTCAGTTCCTAGCAAAATATCTTTATAAAAATCAGGAGCAAGATGAAAGTGCCACCCGAATTGAATTTGCCCAACATGAAAAGGGACATAAACTTTACCTGTGAGCCTCAAATAGTCATTTCCAGGAGTTTTTGCCCGAATTGGATCTGGATATTGAACTACCAATTCGGCCCCCGCACGCAAAAGTCGTTCCAGACCTCCAGAACTCAAGATAGAAATAGAGGCTCCAGTATCAATAATTGCAACCAAAGTTTGCCCTTCCACTTGAATGAGAATAGCAGGGGAATTATCCCCCGCAGCCAACACGGCATCTAAATCAATTTCACGGACCTGACCCGAATCAATTACGTCAGATGGAAAATTTTGACTGTAATACTGTTGACGAATTTCTTGGGCCTGTTGGGAGGAATAGGGGACCAATGGACCCTGGGAGGACCCCACCTCTGAAGATAGAGGGGGAGTGACCTCCCCAATGCCACGAGCCACCGAAGCAGCAGATGTAGCTCCAGAAGGTGCAGAGCCCGGACTGATGGGACCCTGGGGGGGTTGCCCCCCACTAGCGGTTTCCGAGCCAGTTTGGTCCCCCCGCACCGGAGAGGCCCCCTGACACCAAGAATCCGACGGCTCATAATTCGTGGACCAGACTTGCTCTGGATCAAACTTATCTGGCCATAGCGTCGTAAACAAATCAGTCATTTCAACTACCTGATCTTTAAGTGCCACATAATATTGGTCCATTAAACTGTTCGTTTTTGAATGAATGGACGAAAGAAGGAAAAAATTACGGTGCATCCACTGAAAAAGTTGGACCACCCGATCTGATGCTTCGTCCTCTTTTGAAACAGAATTGGCACCTAGGACATGTTCTGAACTGCCCAATTTAGAAAAATCAGGTTCTATTTGAATCATATGAATTGCCAATTGAGAAACCATTTGTGAGACCTGTTGAGCCGTCGGATTTGTAGTGGCACGAGGGGCTGGCCCTCGAACCACCTGTCGGGCCCCGCCCCCTATAGGACCATGAGAAGCTCTAACAAAATTTGGATAAGAGGGAGGAGGTCGAGCAGGCGCCGCCGCCACAGGCTGAGAATTTTGAACGGGTGCCCGCGCGACAGGGCGCCCCCCCCGCAGGACCCGCCGGAAACGCTGGAACTAGCGCCACCTGCGCCCCTGCGGGCGGGCGCGACTGCCCCGATTGCATATAATACCAACCTGAATCCTGTTGAGGTTGTTGTTGATAAGTCATCAGCTGTGGCGGCGCCGCCTGAGGGTGATATGACGCCGGAGGAGGAACTGCCGGGTAGGCCCCCACCATGTCCACCTGCTGTTGAGAATTTTGAGCATTTCTCGGTTTATACCCCGGAGGGGCCTTACTTGGATCCTTGTCCCAACACTTGTCCGGATGATGTCCTCGTTTGTTGCAATGTTTGCACGGTGGGAATCGTTTCCGCTTTTCTTCTTCCATTTCCTTGAATTTGTCCCAGAACTTCGTCTCCAGCCAGTCCTTCATCTCCCGTAGCTCCAGCCGCGTCGCCGGCGTCGAGTCCAGGGGGGGCACCCCCTCTTTTGACATGGGCTGGGAATTTACATTGAAAATTGGAGCCACAAATTGTTGTTCACCATAACCAGGTTTCGAATTTCGAGCCTCCAGTTTATCCAAAGTACGTAGAATTTCTTCTAAAGTAGGCTCCCCTTTACTGAAATTTGAGGCCAGTGCTGAGGCATATTCTGAGCGAATTCCGTCAAATAGTTGTTGGACGCAGTGCCTGTCCCGATCT
The DNA here is from genome assembly GCA_030248195.1 of Trissonchulus latispiculum. NCBI lineage: Eukaryota > Metazoa > Nematoda > Enoplea > Enoplida > Ironidae > Trissonchulus > Trissonchulus latispiculum. The sequence goes on from JASAND010011621.1 coordinate 34,561, forward strand.
TCTTGAGATGGCCACATTTCCAGGACCTGAGACTGGAGCTCCGATACGTACTGGCGCGCCGACTCCCCAGGCTGCTGAACACGCTGGGCGAAGCGATGAAATTTTTCCGAGACAGACAACTTGGGCTTCGGAAATTGAGCAGAGAGCAGGCGTACAAAATTATCCAAAGAATCCACAACACCAGGGCCAATTCTGGACGCATAAATCAGTGCTTTTCCCGACAATTTATTGAACATCAAACGAGCCCATTGATCTTGAGGGATTCCCTGAACCGTAGCTGCAGAAACAAATTGAGGCAACCAATCTTCAAAATATTCTAGGGTCGGTTCAAAACGAGGTATATCTTGCAAAATGGCCATGTACGTACGATATAATTGGGCACTATGTTTACTAACAGAAATATCAGTGGCCTGCATAGTGGGAGGGGTGGAGTGTGGTCGCCCACGCCCCTGCCCCCCAGCCGGAGAAAAAGCACTAGAAACGCCATAGACCCCTTGGTCTGGCTGTTGCTGGAATTGGCCCTGCTGTTGAGGCTGTTGAGCAGGAGAGGTTGTAGTCTGCTGATGCCCTCCTTGCTGTTGAGAAAAAACCCATAATTTTGCGGAGTGCCCGGACCAGGATCCGGGTACATAGGAGCCAGTAACTGTTCCTGCTGTGGATATGCATACGTACCTTGCTCTTGAGTTGAAGACTGGTCTTGATGATAGCCATATTGATACTGAGCTGCAGGATCCGGCTGTACGTACAAATATTGCTGAGTTGACGCATCAAAATAATAGCAATTCCCATCGGAGTCGTAATAAAATGGTCCAGCCGTCTGGGGAGGCGCCCCCGGTGGCGGAGCGCCAGGCTGATCCTGCTGTTGTCGCGAATACTGAGGGTCAGGCACCGCGTCATTCGGCAAAAACGGATTATGCCCTGAATTTTGACTAGTTGGAGGCGGATTCTGACCTGGGGGCGGACCCCCTGACTGATGAGGTATGTTCCAGTGCCAGGGACTGAACGTACTGTATTTTGTCCAGAACCATAAGAATGATGAGAATCTGGACTATTGGGTGCCCCCTGAGTACTCGACGCTTGCGGAGACGTCGGGCCGGCCACAGGAGTGCGGGATGACTGAGCCGCAGCAGAGGTTGAAGCCTGGGGCGAGGCCGAATTTGACAGGAAAGGGCGGCCATTTTCAACATGCTTCTCAATCAAAAGATTTGTCATACGGTCCACCAAACTCTGATAATAATCCGCAATTTTATGTAGCCGCCGTGGATCACCTCTCGGAAGATTTGCCACCTCTGGATCCCGGACAACAGCTGCTGCCGCCGCCCAAATTTCCTCGTCCGACGGTAAAATAGACGTAGTAGTCTGGGGGGGAGGGGGACCTCCTGCCTCTTCACATATTAACAATACAGACATGATCCGTACCCGCATTCTGAGCATTTCCCCCCGAAGGATTTTGCCCGGGGGTAGGAACTGGCAAGGGGGGAGGTTGGGAATTTTGAGCCTGGGAAGGGGGTGGGGGAGGCTGATTTTGGGGAGGGTCGCCCCCCACTCTGCACCGACTGGTTCCCCCCAGTAACAGGCGGACAAAAAGTATTATTCAACATTTGAGAAATTGCTGGAGCCGGTTTTGGGGCCCCCCGACCCGACCCCACCACCTGAGCGGCAGGCCGGTCTGTAGCCGGCCGCCACTGACTTTGACTGACCGGGATTGGATTTCGCACATTTGACATACGCTGAGTTTTCTGCTGGCCCCGCCAATTTTGCAAAGGGATGGTAGTCGGAATATACGGGATCCCCCAAGATCTATGCGGATCCTTCCCACGAGTACCGGGAGGTACCCCATCACGCAAGGGAGGATCTGTGTAATTTTCCATTTCAAACCTATCCCCCCGCTCCAAGAGTGGCGCTTGTTCACAGCAACGTTGACGAAAAACTAAATTTTCAACTTCAGCTGGCGCATCAAAATTAGGCAAAAATTCAAAAATTCGCTGAATATCTTGTACACGATCGTCTAAAAATTTTGAAACTTAGGAGCAAATTCTACCGGCATCTACCACATGACACGGTCGCCACATGTGAAGTTCGAGTATACGTATGTTAGTAAAATGTACTGACTCTTGAATAAAACGAGTTGACTATCTATAATTTAGGATAAGACTAGATCACTAGGTAACTGTGTGGTGTGTGATGCCGATAGAAAATGCCCTAAGTCTGCCTAAGAAAATATTTAACAACAACTGATTTTACTGTCAATTTCACAAACTGAGCTAGACAAAACTCATCAAACGCAGCACCAAAGATAACAAATACTTTTACATCAACTTTGAAACATAAAGTACTAAATTTGCAGCGCCAACAGAATTATAAAATAACTCCAAGTTCGGAAATAGTCAACGAACCGAAACCCCAAAATCGGAACCTAAATCACAACGAAACCCCCGACCACTTCGCAACTTTATCCAACTCAACTCAATCGCAACTGAACCGTTCAAGCGTGAACCAATTGAGAATTTAGCTAAAGTACCGACAATTCTAGACAAAAGTCAGAAATACGCTGAGCGTTTGTCAAGTTAAATATTTTCCAAATAATTTCGTAATTTAGGGGTGCGTGCTAACTTCCCAAAATATCTATCTTTAGTGCACGCTATCTTCACAACGGCATATTAAAGAATGGGCTAGAAACATAGAGTACGAGTGATCGCGAATAATACAACCTGGCATTTCTAAACACTGGGAGTGAAAATGAAAACTTGACCTAACTTCCAAGCGATACTGGCAAATGTGCTAAAGTACTTTGCAGTGATAAACTCACATCTTCGAAATTAGCACAGAATAATCGCGGTAACATCAACAGAAATTGGCACAGAATAATCGCGGTAACATCAACAATGTAATTTAGCACTGTAAACGTAGGGATTAAGAAAATCGCGTAATTTTCGCATAATTTCCATCAGAGATTTGGTGCATTAGCTGGCTTTGGGATCACTTGATTAACCACAGTTCATTGCATCTTTACCCTTATCGATCTAATATACCCGGCCAAATTATTTTGATCTTGGAACGTACATATTGCACAAGAATGCATTACATTGCTGCATAGTTTAGTTCACAAGCTAGCAAACAAAAGGGAGGTCTACCTCTGCGAAATTAGCGCATCGGCACCGTGCCTTAGCGAAGTTAGTATATGTACGGTCGAATTTTGGACTGACAACACTAACTTGTGGAGGCTAATGTTGTTGATCGGCCGAAATTTTTGTCGGCCGGCCGTTCGCTTCGCCCACTGATGGCTCGAAGTTTACAAATAGTTGAGCTTTTAAAAAATTAACCGTAACTGTTTAAAAAATTAAAAAACAAAACAAATTGTTTGCAATTTATGCGGTGCATCTAATTTGAGTTCCGAAATCATCCAACAACCCAATAGTTACAGCTGCAATTTCAGAGACTGGACTTGAATGGAACAAGGAATTCGGTTATTTTCGCATCAAGTTGAAATTAATTCTCAACTCAGTAGATAGCCTTTAGCTGGTATCTTTACAGTAACACTTCTCTTGTTACGCTAGAAGATGCTTAACACGTAGCGTTCATTATCTGGTTCACTTTTTCATGAAATTTACGTCTTTAACGCTTCTATTATTTCCTTAAAACTACGCGTTTAGGCATCGTAACGTAAGAAAAGGAAGCAAGCTCAGTAAAATTAACGTGTAAAATGTGTTTTAAAATAGCATCATCTAGCCTTTTGAAAAAAGCCGGATCGGATCGACCGATCCATGACCCGGATCGGCAAATATTTTTGGATCAGATCGGTTAATTTTTTACTAGTGACTTACTACTCACTAGTAGCCTAGTGTCCTATGCCGCAAACGGGGTCAACGCATACGCTCGCCGCATGCACATGCTAAAGCTCGAAAACACATTGTGACCAGTCTGTGTCTGCTTCGATGTTTAGAACCTTGGTATGGCGGTCGAAGTTTTACGATTCACTAGGGTTCAATTTACTAGGTGGGTGGGCCGTTAGCGTGAAACAATTCACATTACATAGACGTTTGTCATAATCCTATGTATGATGTACTCTTAATCCTACTAACAACAACAACATTCTTTACTAAAATACAACTAAGCAAACAAAACAACAAGAATAGAAAAAATCCATACAATTTAACACTCAATCAGGACTGTCACTAGAACTGGTACTACTCGAGTCACTGCTCATGGCTTCAACCGAATCCATGCTATTCTCCGTGCCCACGGAAGAGGGTTGCTGCAGCACCACAGAGCTGGGTGTAGGCATCCGCAGCCTGGGAGACGGTCCCGGACCACCTGGTGGGCGAACTCCCGCTCCACCACCTGGCCCAACAGCAGCTGCAGCCCCAGGTCGCATCATCCCTGGTCCCATAAGCTCACATGGACCATCTGAAAAAGGTCAAAGACAACAGTTAAGGAGGGGGGTAACTATTTAGCCGATTTTTCGACCATCTCCGATTTTGCTAATTTTCACATATTTTGTAGTCCCCATGGGTCCGCGAAACAAGACAAGAGCGTTTTGCGAAATATTGCTTCTATCGTTCTGTACAAGCCCTCAAAGGTGACCTCGACATGTGTTAAACATAGGAAAATGAAAAAGTTAGGTTAAAAAGTTTGTGGCAGAAAAATTTTTTGCTGTATAAAAGTCAGAACTCAGAAACCTTTTCAGAACCATTAAGGACATATTGTAGAGTGCAGCTATCTCCTCTGAAACGATTCTGTTCAGTTTTGGATTTTTGGCGAATTTTTAAAGTCAGAATTTTGGAAAATCGCCCATTTTGGACCATGAAAAACAGGACCTACGGTACTCTTTTGCTTGTCCTGAACGATTGGCAAAAGTTTCAGAAACGGCCAATAGATAGCTGCACTTTACGCTTAAAACCACGTCTCATGAAAGTACTCGCATGTTTCTATCATCTACAGTAAGCTCAAAAAAACTTGCCACAAAAACAGCAAATTTTGCTAAAAATGGCCATTTTTCAAAATTTTCACATTCTTTTGATAATTTCTCACTCATTATGTGGAAAAAATCACCAAACTTGGCAGATTAATTACTATATCTATGTCTGTCACATAATGTGGCCAAAACAAATGTGTCAATATTGAACATGCTGCTGTGGCGGCACCTTTGATCTATTTTAAAATTTTTCCAAATATAGACAAAACTGGTATCAATCGATAGCTAATGGAACGAGGAGCAACTTTTCTCATACAACTATGGGTCTAAAATGTTGTCTGTGCAAGATAAAACGAGTTAAAGTTATACCGGGCAAGGCCCATGTCAAGATAAAAGTCACTTTTTGATGCGTTCTGATCTACCAATTGTTTTTCTCGAAGCTTTTATTTTCATGGAGGTTCTTGGGGTTCTGAGGGTTCTTAATTTTTTGTAGAGATTTGGTCTATAACTATGTGTAGTTTCATTTTTTGATGGGGTTCTGAGGGTTCAGGGGGTTCTTAACTGTTTGATGAGATTTGATCCGTAACTACATAATATTTAGTTCCAAATTTTTGATGGAGGTTCTGGGGGTTCTGGGGGTTCTAAAATTTTTTCAGGAGATTTGATCCTCTACTATCTAGTTTTAAGTGTTTGCTGGAGGTTCTGTGGGTTAGGGAGTCCGGGGATTTTGAAAAGTGTGTGCGTTACCTGAACTTAGATCTATTGCGATCTTGTTCATCTTTTCGTCGGCTTCCGACTGATACCCATATTGTGCGCATTGAATGTTAGTCAAACAACTTTTTCAGTCTAAATTTTTGAGAGAAGCCAGGAGGACCCCCCCCAGCACACCCCGGTTATATGACACAAATTGGATGACCGAGATACAAATATACACGTTATCAACATATGATGAAGGAAAGTGTCAGATAGAAAAGATCCACAACATAGTCACGTAGCCACAGTCATTGAGTAGTGGATACAAACGCATGAAAAAAATTTGAGAACATCCTTTTTTTCTGACGGGGGTTCTGGGGGTTCTAACTTTTATCTTGACATGGGCCCTGGGGGCCATCCTGCAAGGTTAGGTCAGTGCAGCACTCAAGCATGCATTATGAACGCCTGGATAGCTGGCCTTGAGCCACGTCTGCACTTAAATATTACCTTAGTAAAGGCTTTAATTTGGTGTATCGGTTAACTCTGTTTTCGGTCGCGTTTGGTCTCCACCTGACCTTGCAGGGCTCATCACCGGAATTTTCAAGTTTTCCGGCTTTGAACCTGAATAACTCTGTCACAGTTTGATTTCGAACGCTAATATTCTAATTTTTGAGAACATACGGGGGCATATTATGTGTGAAAATGAGCGAAATCCGTGACTATCGATTTTTGACCAAAGTGACCCCCCCTTAAATAGGTGAAATAAAGAAGGAGAGACTGATGTCAGCCAGCATAAGATTACGTAGGGAAAGAGTACATACTGCATAAGATTATGACAAGCGTCATACACTATGTATTATGAGCTCGCTACATCCACAGCACGCTATTGGCTAACCCCTCATAAATCCCCCCCTTAACCCCGCCCCAACATACGTACGAGGTCCAAACAGGCGATCGGGTCTATGTTAGTATACTTACATGTTAAGCTTGGCGAGGGACCAATTTGCGTAGCGGGTCTAAGCTTCTATGATTTACACATCTGTAAAACATACAAACACGAGCCCGATCACCACTTTGGACACCGTACATGTATAGGGGCGGGGTGAGCAGGGTCTGATTTATGGAGGGGTCAGACGACAGCAGCGTGTGACGAACCGCCTGAAGAAGATGGCCCCGGTGGAGGATGGAAACCGGTTGTGAAATAAGGTTGGTCAGACTTTGGGTGTCCACGTTTTGATTTTCATTTCTCTAGCTGTGATCTCATTGTATCCTTCGGGATCCGTGGACTTGTGACTGTTTTGACTTCTTCTTCTTCTTCCTTCTTCTTCTTCCTATTCCTGGACCAACGTGGAGGATATCCAATGTGGTTAGAGCAGCTCAGAGCCGCCCCACATCCCGGAGGAAGGCCAGAACCCGAGGGGGGCCCTTCGATAAAATGTCCAGCCTAGGCCTACTCCCCAGGTGACGGCGACGGGCGGCGCTATGGGCGGGGCAATGGAGGAGGAGGTGGGCAAGGTCCTCCTCTTGGGTCCCGCATGAAGGACAAACCGGGGATTGGACAATTCCTATTCGGAATTGTTGTTTTGCAAGGATAGAGCAGTGACCCTTGCAACGCAGCTGCGACAGAATCACGCGCTCCTTTCGGGTGAGACCGGCTTCTAGGGATTTTGGCACGGGCAGATATTCCAGGTAGATACCTTCGCTGTCGTACCGACCCCACAACTGATGACACTTCTCCTTGATGAAGCGTTTTATGGCGGCTTTCGCAGTCAGCATATCGGCGTCAGACCGTCTCTGGTTTAGGGAGAGAGCATTTTTAGCTGCAATATCAGCAGCTTCATTTCCCCAGACACCGACGTGACTGGGGACCCATTGGATTGTGATATGGGTGCCGGCGGTCGTAACGGTCATCAGATTAGCCCAGATATCCCTTTCCAAGGTGGACATCGGTTGTAGGGGTCCAGATCTGAGCTTCTGGATTAGCGACCTGGAATCTGTACAGACACTGAGTTCTCCGAAGGGCTGTTGTTGTCCTGTCGATTCACAATCCAGTCCAGGCCGACTAGGAGGGCAGTTTCCTCTGCACGGAGGCTAGAGCAGAGATCGCCAGCAGGTGCCTTCAGCTCGGCAACCTTTGTCCCTTGTCGGTCAGTAACGACAACGCCGGCACTACCCTTTTTGTTGGCGTCTTGGTCTGCACCGTCCGTCCAAAGGGAGAGAAGACACAGTTGACATAGTGGCAGCCTTCAACTCGGCCTCCGTCAGGTCTCGCTTCCGGCCACCGGCCGTTGTACAGTCCAGGCAGTCATTGCAGGAGAGGTTGGCTGAAATCATACATGGGACGATGGGGGGCAGGGACAGGGGTTCCCTGTTCAGTTGAGACAGACCAGTTGCCTCAGAAATGTTCTTGCCCCATTCTCTCCAGGACTGCTAGGACTGGAGCCGCTGTTGGACCATCCGGCTGCTGGCAAGGAGTCTAGGGTTATCGGTCGGTAGGCGAAGGCTCTTTTCATAACCAATGCCAACCATCTCCTCCGCACGCAGAGAAAACGGAGGGAGATTAGCTTCCAGGCGTGCATAGTCGGCAGGAGTTCCTGCCAGGCAGCCTGTGATTTTCCTTACCGCCTGGTTCTGAATGGTTTCTAATTTGTTGGCCGATGTCGATGACATAGAAGGATACCAGGCAGCAGCAGCGTACACCATGAGCGACTGGATATACGAGATGAAGATGAGCCTGAGTTCTTCCTTATCCGGGCCCCAGCTTCGGCCTGCTAGAGCACTGAGTAGGGAAACTCGTTTAAGTGCTTTCTCCTTGACCATTGCCACATGTTGACTGAAGCAGATTTTCCAGTCGAACTTTACGCCCAGGAAGGTAGGATGAGGATCGTAGGGAATTTCTTTGCCTAGGATTTCCAGTTTAGGCCTGTGAGAGGCTTGGCTGTTGTGGGTAGTAAATATGCTGGCCTAGCATTTGTCAGCATTCACAGATAGGCCCCACTGTTTGGACCAGTCCCCGATGGTGTCCAATGCCGACTGGAGCCTTGCCTCTGCTACTGAGATGTCCGGGTGGGAAGACCAGATGGCAATATCGTCAGCATACATGCTACCTTCCACTCCTTCTGGCAGGTCATACATTAACATAGGGTCGGGTCCTGGGGGGGGCTTGTCCCCAAAAAATTTTGAGGGGGCTTGTACCTTGAACAAAAATTTTCAGGGGGGCTTGTACCTCAAGAGAAAATGTGTAAAATTATTCGAAAAATTAACGCTAATTTTATTAAAATTACCAATTCTTTGTCAAAATATGCAAAAAAATCTTCAATGTTTGGAAAAATTTCAAAATTTTGCCAGATTTTTCCGAAAAATTGAACATTTTAGCTAAAAAATTCCGGCGAAGCCGGAAATTTTTTGAAATTTAGCTGTAAAAACTAATTTTTTCCGGCTGTTTTTGGTTACCCCTTGGCCATTTTTTGTTACCCCTTGTCCCCGACGGCGATAGGGCTTGTACCTTGTCCGGTTTGGGGGGGGGCTTGGACCCCCCCAGACCCCCCCGCGTTAACCAATGTGGCAGGTTGTCAAAGATGTCATTAATGAAGATGACGAAGTGCAGAGGAGAGAGCACAGAGCCTTGGGGAACGCCCTGATGGAAGATTTTCCATTTACTGTATGTGTTGTTGTGGCTTGCTCGGGCTTTGCGGTAAGTGAGAAAGGCTTTGATCCACCGGATACCACAAATGGGGAGACCCAGGAGTATCAGCTTCCTGATCAGAGCTTCAGTGTGAACGGTGTCAAATGCCCTGGAGAAATCAATGAGAGCCAGAGAGCTGTTCGTTTCGCTGGGGGTTTCTTCTGGAATCCGTCGGCTATATCTTGAATCATTCTGGCCAGTTGATCCTCAGTGCTGCGCAGTTGGCGGAAACCAGCTTGCAGAGGGCTAAGGAGGCCTCTGTCCTCGAGAATGAACTGCAGTCGATTTTTCACCAGAGTTTCCATCAGTTTGGCAACGCAGCTCGTCAGACTTACTGGTCGGTAGGAGGACACCTGATTAGCTGGTTTCCCTTTCTTTAGCACAGGGATAATGGTAGCTCTTCTCCAAGAACCAGGGATTTGTCCAGAGCGCCAGGACTCATTTACCAGATCCAGTAGATATCCGGCAGCAGATGCCGGGAGATGCGAGAGCATTTCATTCGTGATTTTGTCAGGGCCGGGGCTTTTGCCCATTTTCAGAGATCGAATTGCCAGTGACATTTCAGTTCTGGTGAATTCACGGCAGAGAAGCGGTTTCTCCTCTGACTCGTTGGAGCAGGTGCAGGGACGGTGCAGATGGTTGGCGTTGCAGATCCTGTTGGTTTTGGATGAGATGGTCGGTTTGGTGTAGCTGACCTTGGCGTACTCTTTCACGAAGGCGTTTGCCTTCTGAAAGTCAGTAATCTGTTCCCTGCCATTGTAGAGGAGAGAAGAGCCCTTAGTCCTGCTGCGTCTTCCGTCAATGGCATGGATTACCTTCCACACCTTCCCAGGATCAGTTCTTGGATCAAGGGATGAGGCAAAGTCCTGCCAGGCATCCGCTTTCAGCTTCTGAATAGTTTTCCTAGCTTCCCTCTTGGCTTCAGTCCATTCATTTCTTAAATTCGGATCCAATTTAGCTCTTTGGTAGGCCACCTTACATTTGTTGACAGCGGCAGCAGCTTCCTCATTCCACCAGGGGACTGGCTTCTTCACTTGGCCCCGGGGTATCGTTCGTTTTGCAGCTCGCAGTATAGCTTCTTGCAGATTTCTCATTGCCCGGTGAACTCCAATGGTTGCCGGGCTGAGACAGTGTTGAAGATAGTCGTCCACAAGTTGAGCAAATTTGGGCCAATTAGCTTTCCTGAAAGCCCAGCGCAGCTTGGGTGGCTGCGGTTTCCTGTGGAAGGCTGCTTCAAGGGTAATGAGGATAGGAAGGTGATCAGACAATGAGTCTTCCTCCACCCGCCAGCAGAACTGGTCTGCCTTGCTGGAGTGGCAGATAGCTAGGTCAGGGGAAGTGCCACCTTCCTGCATGGTTACTCCAGGCCGGGTGATGGATCCGTCATTTAGAGTACCCTTATCTGCGCTGATTAGCCATTCTGATACCAGGTCGCCCAGGTCATCTCCTATGCGGCCTGGTTCCCAGAGATCCGAATGGGCGTTCAGGTCGCCGCAGATTAGGACATTAGAGCCAGAGGGGAAAGCCGCAGGGTCGAAATTCTGAGTCCTGTTTTCTTCCGCCTGCCTTTGGATGGGGGGTACGTAGGCATTAACTGCTGCCAGATCTCTCGAACCCAGGTGAATCCGGACCGCCAGAGCGTCGGTAGTGGTATCGAGGTTGTTTACGGGCTGGGTGGGGCATATAGAGTAGGGGAGTGACTGTCGGATAAGGGTTAGCACCCCTCCTCCTTTGATTCGCCCTCCTCCCCGGCCAGTTCTTCTTGCTTGGTTTTCGACCGAACAGCCAGGAAAGTCGGGGAGAGCTTGACCTTCCAGATAGTGCGTTTCCTGGATCATAGCAATATCTATACTGCAGTCCAGCAGTTTCTTCCTGAGCCACGGCAATTTGCTGTTCAAGCCGCCTGCATTCCACTGCAGTATTCGGAGACAGTCCGACGGCCGTTGGTGTTGAGCACCGGCATCGATATTGGCGGTTACCGGGGCTCCCGGGCCCCTGGGAGGTCGTATTCGGTTGAGATCAACAGGGGCTGCGGGTGCCGCAGCAGCGGGGGTAGCTGGATGGTTGGCAGCAGCGGCAGCCGCCGTCGCACCGTTAGCAGCAGCAGCTACAGGGTTAGCAGGGTAGAGAGAGGGAGCAGTGCCTTGGGAGGGCTGGGGCGGTGTGGGAATGGGAGAGGGAGACTGGTTGGGACGGTTGTCGCAGACCGGGCAAAGCCAGGCAGTGTGATATTGAAGGCAGTCAGTCCTGAGCAAGGTTTCAGGTGGACCCAAAGATTACATAGGTTACACCTGACACAGTTCTTAGGAGCGTTTCTGTCGCAGACCGGGCAGGGCCATTTGGGTACAGGTCCCGGGTTTTCCTCAATGTCCCCAGCCATCAACAGTATGCGGCCCCAGTAGGCTGGTTTACCAGGGCCGCCAGACAAAAACCCGGCTGAGCAGTGGGAGGCCAGGGCTTTCCAATACCGGAGGGTTTCCCGCTTTCAGGTAATGGCTCCACCAGGAGCCAGGGAGTGGGAAGCCATTCGTTGCCATTCTCTCCGGAAAGACCAGGGGAAAACGGGTTCTGCCAGTCCACCACGGCAAGGTGCTTCTGTCCTACTAAAAAGAGATCTGAGCTAGACCAGCTGTTTGTGTCGTTTGTAAAACTTTTCAGGGCAGGATCTGGATCTGGAGCACGCCGAACTTATTAGGCATTGGCGGTCGCCCAAGATGTCGAAAAATAAAGTTTCAAAACAGGTAAAAATTGGTCATATTTTCAAAAAGTTTTCCAATTAGCTATTTTTCGCACATACACAGTTAACTTTAAGCGTAAAGCAACGATTTATGCCTTCATTGGAGACGCTTGAATTGTCATGTACGCAAAATATGTCGGAGTATTCATCTGGGCTCATTCCTACTCAACCATTTTCAGGAGCTGCTAAATATTCCTGAAACAATCAACGTTCTCGGTTCTTGAAAAAAGACCCACACTGCGTTCAACCAGTGATTTTTCAAGCAGGTTTCGAGAAATGAGAATGAATTTTTCTACAAATCCAAGGAGATAACAAACAAAATGTTGTCATATTAATCATCCTTGGGGCGATGATCATAACAATATGGTAATGTCTACAGAAAACAACAACTACAATATGTTAGAAAAGGTCAAAATAATCATCGAGAAATACTTACCTCCAGCTACCGGAGGTCCATGATGATAGGTAACCGGGAGAACGGAGGGTCCGCCGCCTGGCTGGAAACCAGACGGCCCGGGACCAGGCCCGGAAACTGAGGGTGGCGGGGGAAATCGTGGATAGGGGAGTCCGGGAGGATGTGGACCCGCTCCGCCGACCCCGGGGGGCCCGACGCCCATCATACGAGCCAGGCTCAGCTCAGCCAGCATGGATGAGCCCATCTCGGCATCGTTGGGAAACGGACGTTCTGGATCGCCTGAAATAAACAAACAGGGGGACTGACATTGCTTATGAAGAAAAATTAGTTAACGTTGTAAACGTTTTAAAACCTAGTCCTATCTCCGCTTAAAACCCAATGTCACCAGCGATATTGCATTTTTCATGCGCCATCGGAGCATTTTTATTCTTGTTACTTTACTTCTGAAGAAAAATTAGTTTGCAAGAGGTAGATAAGATAGATAGATAGGCACAGCTGGGTCTAAACACAAAACCAAAAGAAATAATGAAAAAAGGCTGTGTAACAGCTCATACAAAAAAATTGGCTTCCCTATGCTTTTAAACTAAAACTACGCAAGGCTACGTCTTAATTAATCACTGCCGTGTGAAGGGGAGCGTTAACTTCATTCTTCTGTAGTACTATGTAAATTACTGGAATTTTTCTTGTGGCGGAGGGGGATGTTCCGTACCCACTTTTCGGTATGAACTCCTCCACCTTTTTGGCGGTCGTACAAAAGTGCTGAAAAATTAAGTTTTGAGAGATAAAATTGTCATATAATTATCTTCACAATGTTTAACAAATTTATGAACTCATTATGAGCTCATTTTAAGCCGAAAAACATTTCTGAGATTTTACCTTAAAACTTTTTCGCTAATAATATAGGTATATTTATACCGTGGACTTGCCCCCCACTTTCAAAACACAAAAAATACCAGATAAAATAAATAAAAAATAGGAAACCTATGAGTTCATACATGATAAAAGTTGGACAACAAGTGCCCCACAAAAGCACAAATGCACGCAACGTATATATACAGACATGCTAACTGCCATCCCCCACAATCGCTTCCAAAACCAGAACCTGCCTCCTTTGGCAACAAATTTCGCCCTGACAAGTTCGCGCAGAAGGTAAAATTTTCAAATACTTTCCGGCTTGAAAGGAGCTTTTAATACGTTTGCCTTTTTGACCACAAACTCTGTCTATTTTCGTGGTAAAACCCAAATTTTACTATGTACTAGTGGGAAAAATGCCCTAATCGGGCATGCAATGGCTAGAATAGGGAAAGAAGGAAGGGCGGAAAAATGCCAATATATACGTATATACTTGTCAGTCGGCGCTGAAAATGGTAAGAAACTAGATTCAGCACCGAATAGGGAAAGCAGTCGGCGCTGAAAATTATATAAACTAGATTCAGCGCCGAATAGGGAATGCAGTCGGCGATGAAAAGGATAGAAACTAGAATCAGCGCCGAATAGGGAAATCAGTCGGCGCTGAAAATTATAGAAACTAGATTCAGCGCCGAATAGGGAATGCAGTCGCGTAGCGTGGAACAGGCACTTCCTCCGTCCATCCTATTCGCGTGAACTGCTCTGCACTCCCCGAGAACGTGGTATACTGCGTTTGAAATGAGGCAGGATACAATATCGTTTGTGTAACAAAAAGTTAAAGCCGGAGCTGAGGTCTTCTGCATAAGGTACATAAAGTATATACATTGTCTATTAGCATTACTAGTTCCAACTGGGAATACTCTGATAGGCATTTGGACTTTTAATAATTTTCGCTCTTAATAGTAGTCTAAAACAAATTAAAAGTGTTATTGATCGTTAAAAATGTTGTGTTGGAAAAGCCAATAAAAGTATGTGCCAAAACGAAATCTTAATCTTGTCTATATTAGGACACTAAAACGCGATCGCAGTAGATATTCTACTGTTGCGAGGCTCAACTAAGTCTAAAAGTAGACAACCCAGGAACAGTTTCAATTTTGCTGTATGAGATAAAATTGTACGAGAAAGCAGGCGCTCATATCAACATATTGTAATTCACGAGCATAAAACCCATTCACAGTTAATGAGATTACCGTATCGAAGGTAACATTGTTAGAAAAGGGGGAAGAGGGGCGTAAATTAATTAAAATGAACTGTTCAGCTGGATATATCGACAACTCACGTAGATTAGGATGGACGGAGGAAGTGCTCGTTCCAACGCTACGCGACTGCATTCCCTATTCGGCGCTGAATCTAGTTTCTATAATTTTCAGCGCCGACTGAGGGGGGACGTTTCCCTATTCGGCGCTGATTCTAGTTTCTATCCTTTTCATCGCCGACTGCATTCCCTATTCGGCGCTGAATCTAGTTTATCCAATTTTCAGCGCCGACTGCCTTTCCTATTCGGTGCTGAATCTAGTTTCTTACCATTTTCAGCGCCGATTGACAAGTATATACGTATATCTTGGCATTTTTCCGCCCTTCCTTCTTTCCCTATTCTAGCCATTGCATGCCCGATTAGGGCATTTTTCCCACTAGTACATAGTAAAAATTTGGGTTTTACCACGAAAATAGACAGAGTTTGTGGTCAAAAAGGCAAACGTATTAAAAGCTCCTTTCAAGCCGGAAAGTATTTGAAAATTTTACCTTCTGCGCGAACTGTCAGGGCGAAATTTGTTGCCAAAGGAGGCAGGTTCTGGTTTTGGAAGCGACTGTGGGGGATGGCAGTTAGCATGTCTGTATATAGACGTTGCGTGCATTTGTGCTTTTGTGGGGCACTTGTTGTCCAACTTTTATCATGTATGAACTCATAGGTTTCTTATTTTTTATTTATTTTATCTGAGTATTTTTTGTGTTTTGAAAGTGGGGGGCAAGTCCACGGTATAAATATACCTATATTATTAGCGAAAAAGTTTTAAGGTAAAATCTCAGTAAATGTTTTTCGGCTTAAAATGAGCTCATAATGAGTTCATAAATTTGTTAAACATTGTGAAGATAATTATATGACAATTTTATCTCTCAAAACTTAATTTTTCAGCACTTTTGTACGACCTCCAAAAAGGTGGAGGAGTTCATACCGAAAAGTGGGTACGGAACCTCCCCTCCGCCACAAGAAAAATTCCAGTAATTTACATAGTACTACAGAAGAATGAAGTTAACGCTCCCCTTCACACGGCAGTGATTAATTAAGACGTAGCTTGCGTAGTTTTAGTTTAAAAGCATAGGGAAGCCAATTTTTTTTGTATGAGCTGTTACACAGCCTTTTTTCATTATTTCTTTTGGTTTTGTGTTTAGACCCAGCTGTGCCTTATCTATCTATCTTATCTACCTCTTGCAAACTAATTTTTCTTCAGAAGTAAAGTAACAAAAATAAAAATGCTCCGATGGCGCATGAAAAATGCAATATCGCTGGTGACATTGGGTTTTTAAGCGGAGATAGGACTAGGTTTTAAAACGTTTACAACGTTAACTAATTTTTCTTCATAAGCAATGTCAGTCCCCCTGTTTGTTTTTTATTTCAGGCGATCCAGAACGTCCGTTTCCCAACGATGCCGAGATGGGCTCATCCATGCTGGCTGAGCTGAGCCTGGCTCGTAAGATGGGCGTCGGGCCCCCGGGGTCGGCGGAGCGGGTCCACATCCTCCCCGGACTCCCCTATCCACGATTTCCCCCGCCACCCTCAGTTTCCGGGCCTGGTCCCGGGCCGTCTGGTTTCCAGCCAGGCGGCGGACCCTCCGTTCTCCCGGTTACCTATCATCATGGACCTCCGGTAGCTGGAGGTAAGTATTTCTCGATGATTATTTTGACCTTTTCTAACATATTGTAGTTGTTGTTTTCTGTAGACATTACCATATTGTTATGATCATCGCCCCAAGGATGATTAATATGACAACATTTTGTTTGTTATCTCCTTGGATTTGTAGAAAAATTCATTCTCATTTCTCGAAACCTGCTTGAAAAATCACTGGTTGAACGCAGTGTGGGTCTTTTTTCAAGAACCGAGAACGTTGATTGTTTCAGGAATATTTAGCAGCTCCTGAAAATGGTTGAGTAGGAATGAGCCCAGATGAATACTCCGACATATTTTGCGTACATGACAATTCAAGCGTCTCCAATGAAGGCATAAATCGTTGCTTTACGCTTAAAGTTAACTGTGTATGTGCGAAAAATAGCTAATTGGAAAACTTTTTGAAAATATGACCAATTTTTACCTGTTTTGAAACTTTATTTTTCGACATCTTGGGCGACCGCCAATGCCTAATAAGTTCGGCGTGCTCCAGATCCAGATCCTGCCCTGAAAAGTTTTACAAACGACACAAACAGCTGGTCTAGCTCAGATCTCTTTTTAGTAGGACAGAAGCACCTTGTCGTGGTGGACTGGCAGAACCCGTTTTCCCCTGGTCTTTCCGGAGAGACTGGCAACGAATGGCTTCCCACTCCCTGGCTCCTGGTGGAGCCATTACCCGAAAGCGGGAAACCCTCCGGTATTGGAAAGCCCTGGCCTCCCACTGCTCAGCCGGGTTTTTTGTCTGGCGGCCCTGGTAAACCAGCCTACTGGGGCCGCATACTGTTGATGGCTGGGGACATTGAGGAAAACCCGGGACCTGTACCCAAATGGCCCTGCCCGGTCTGCGAGAGAAACGCTCTTAAGAACTGTGTCAGGTGTAACCTATCTTTGGGTCCACCTGAAACCTTGCTCAGGGCTGACTGCCTTCAGGGAATACCACACTGCCTGGCTTTGCCCGGTCTGCGACAACCGTCCCAACCAGTCTCCCTCTCCCATCTCCACTCCGCCCCAACCCTCCCAAGGCACTACTCCCTCTCTCTACCCTGCTAACCCTGTAGCTGCTGCTGCTAACGGTGCGACGGCGGCTGCCGCTGCTGC
>JASAND010011622.1:0-11650 GCA_030248195.1 Trissonchulus latispiculum
ACATGGTTTACATTGATGACTGCAAAAGGAATCACCACCTTAAGAATTCTGCCAGTCATTTGGCATTAAGCTTAGCGTTTTCTCTGATTTGCGGATGTTGCAAAAAAGTTGTCCTTTAAAACCTTCCTTTCTTTCCTAGTACTTCAAAATATGCAAATTTTCACTGCATGCCAAAAGAGTTTCCCCGTCATGTCTGCCTAGTGCCTATCCATAGCTTCCGTTCGTTAGATTCAACCAATTTAGCATAAATTTTGAATTTTATTTGACCGTCTCAGTTTAAGTCGGACAGGTGGTGTCGAAGGAATTTAGCATTCATGAAATCAACCAGCTACAATTTCGATAGAAGAACCGGTTTATTTAGTGCACAGCTTTTGAGTCACAGGGGGCAAAAGCTCTTCATAATATATTTATTTACATTATGCATATTGTACCAATGCTTCGGGTTGTGTATTACGTCCCTTTATTATATATGCATACATGTATTGCTTTAGTTGTAATGTATTTATTTTCACGTCACTGGGGAAGTTGCAGTTTTTCATGTGTCACCGTAGAGTGCGACAGTGCAGTCTGCACGTTGCATTTGCACTCTGTGCAAGTGCAGCGAGCTACGTTCGTTTACACTACACCATAGTGCATATATATAGGCAAGTAGATGCAATGCACACAGCGAAGTACACCTCATCTAACAAAAAACTTTTTTGGGGGAAATTTGAAGTTTTGTGACGATTCCTCTAGTTAAGGGTTTTCTTTTTGTATGCACTTTTTAACAGGGACTGGTTATAGAATCGATTCACACAATGCGCTAATACACAAAGAAAATTCCCTGCAACTTCAAAATGCACGCATACATACACTTTACTTTAGGTTTTTCCCCACTTGTCATATTCTGCGACAGTTTGAAAATTGGTTTTAATTTATTTCGTCTTCACTACTATAGCGGCATATATTTGATTTTTTAAGGTTTGAAACTTTTTTATGTAATTTTGAAACTAACAATGTAGTGAGTGGGGTATGTTTAATTGTATTGAAGCGAGTCGTCGTAATGTGACTGTTTGGTACTGTATTCTTTCTTAACTGGATTTATTTAATACTGTTGTAATCGACAGAAGGTTGAAATTCTTCTCATTTTCTCATGGTTTTTCCAGTTTTTAGTAATTAGATCTCAGTTAATCATTCTGTGTCTGTGTGGGGTTCAACGTTTGTCCTTTTCTGGTTTATTTGTTTAAGAATTTATTGTCTAAACCAACGGTATCAGTTAACTAGTTTTTCCAATCAATTTTTAGTCACCACTGGGCACCACCACAGAACAGGTGTCCGGTACAAACCGGTGGCTTACTAATTTTGGGTTGTGAGTGACCAGACATGTGCAGAAGGGGAAGTTTGGGATATTTCCGGTTTTCTGCCCAAAAAACCGGAATACTCCGGATTCTGGGGGATGTGGGACCCCTCAGTGGGGAGAAGGTGGGCTCCAGGACTGGGGGGTGACCCCCCAAGCCCACCCCCCCCCCTTAGCACATGTACATATGTGTGTGACTGACATTACTAAGTTTTGGTTTAAAGCATTGATTCAAATAATTTTAGCCTCAGTTTGTCCGAAAGATTTCAATATTTCATAAATGTTAGTTATTGATTCAGTGTTTTGACACCGTTTGAAAACTATAATGAACCAAAATTAAAAGTCCATCTATGTTTTATTCACACAGTTCTATCTTGCTTGAAAAGTTGATCGTTCTAAATTTGGGGGAGGGAAGCAGTTTATTTTTCAATTTACTGACAAAGGAATACTCTGGGTGGGGGAGCAATTGTTGTTAACACTACTGAATGAAGCCTAGCTTTTTTGATTTTGATAAAATTGCTCCAATTTTAAGCAATTTCACTAAACAGCAAACTTTTTCCACCACCTATTGAGATGTCACATTTACACACTTTTATACACTTTCCTCAATGAAGCACTTTCACTCACTTTTCTGGAAAAGTAATCACACTTTCACAATTACATAACAACAATAATTGTATTGAGGTGTCTTAAAGTTTGACAATTTCGCAGGAAGTCACACTTAGCACTCAATATTTTTAAGAGGCACATACCTATTTACATTTACATTTATTAGGTTCTTCTGAGTATAAATTTGCTATGAAGGTAGTGCATAGTTACATTCCTCAATTTGTGGGTTGCTAAGCAACACAATAATTGTATTATGACCAAAGCTGCTTCTCTCAGGAAAAAACCTTTGCAAAATTAATTCTGTCGGGGGAATACTGAGGAAGCAAAATTTGGTAGTAAAATTTCATTTGTCCCAATTAGATAGGTCTCATAATGAACTTTCTCAGGGAATATTTCCTGGAATTTGCTTTTTAGGTGTTTTATTTTCCTTTTGGCTTGTACATACTGATAATTGATTTTAAGAATTTTGCTTCCGATTTCAAGATTTTTTTACATCCTATTACGGATAAACCTGTCTGCTTGCTAGCTGCAGAATTTCACATTGCTGGCAATGTTGTCATTGTTTTACACACACAGTTTTTAAAACAAAGTTAGCACGCACCAGTAACTCGCTAAACTTTTTCTGCTGAATGCTTTCTTAGTTTCTTGTTTTAGATTGTAACAACTTTTTATTCCCTTTCATAACATACTCCTCCTGATGTAGCATTCCAGATGTCCTGAATTTCTGACTGTCAACTTATTCCGCCATGACGCGTCATCATCATCACAAGCGTCAACACGGTGGGGCCCTTCCGACGCCGACCAGCGGAAAGAGACAGGAAATTTCCAGGATCCTCAAATATCTCATTTTTTCCGTCAACTTTATTTTTTGGGTAAGTAATTAGTTAATATTAACTTTTTAATTATGTTACCTGTAGAATTGCTTTATTCATTGATACAAACAACTGGGTTGTTTTATTCATGAACGAGTGGAAATGGAAGTTCTTGTGGTAGGTAAACATGGTTTGGTGATCAACCCCAATTTTATCTGTAGATCCGTTCATACAATATACAGGTTTTACGTAACTTTAAAAATGCTGTTTTCCGTTATTTATAAAAGACAAATTCCGCAAAACAGTCCCTGTATCAGTGCATTCATCGTGTATCACTCGCAGTAATTGATCCATTGGAACAACAAAATACATATTAATAGCTAGCCCGTATCATCTATTAGTTAGTATATAGTTATTATTATCTATATTTTAGTTGTTTGTATATTTGTTTGTTTCAGGCATGCAGTTTAGTTTCCATAGGGATTGGCATCTATCTTTATAGCATTGAGTATCGACCGGTCCTGGAAGTTTTGGACTTTTTCCTCAATCCCGCCATCCTATTCATTGTGGGAGGATGTATCGTCTTCCTGATCAGCTTCCTAGGCTGCATGGGATCACTCAGGGAAAGTGTCAATATGCTAAAGCTGGTTAGTAGCTAGAATGTATGTAATATGTATTTATAGATATAGAATATAAATAACAAACAAGTCAGATAGAATTTAGCTATAGAATATAAGGTGATACTCCGCTCTCCCAGTAAACATATTGGAAACAAAATACAGTATAGATCTGGTTTCAGTAATCATAGATGCTGTCATCATACTAAAGTGTTTTCAATTACAAACTGGTAAAGAGAAAAAATATATATACCCAAACAAAAATAGTTTCTTCAAAAATGGTGAACTAAACAAGAACACAATTAAATTCAAGCCATTGTTCATAGAAGTTTATAGGTACTTTTACGTAATCAAACTAATTTTAGTTTTCAATTCCATGCATATTTCAACGTCTGGTGACTTGATGAGTTGTTTCTATTCGGTGATACACCGAATTCGGTGTTAGGAGCACGCCTTAGGGTAAACTCGTCTATAGTTGACACTTTTTGACAAAAATTCATTCCGAGAAAAATTACTCAAAATTTTCAGCGGCTACCCCATATAAATTTTATATCAAGTAAAAGAACTTTTTTCTCCTCTTTCTAACGACATATCACATGTAGTTTTGTATTGAGAAGTGGAAAAATTCTTCGCAAAACTGTAACTGTACTAAATTTTCGACAGCTCGGATAATGTGGACACATAGTCCGGGCTAAGTGGACACAACTCGGCTAATGTTGTCACGTATGTTTTACACGTATTTCAGACTGCAATAAAAGCCAAAGACAAGAAATTGGTAACAAATGTTAAAATGATCAAATTAGTGGTTTTGCGGGAGAAGTTTTCAAACTTTTTGTCCTGCCAAGTTCCCGCGCCTGTAGGCCTCACAACTTACCAATTGAGCTGAAACTTTGTAAAGATATGTTTTCCAATGCGCTGATTTCAAATATGCAAACAAATTTCTACTTAAAGGAATATAATTCTTTGATTTCGGGGTGTCCACTATACCCGGCGAAATTGTCAACTTAGGCCGAGTTGTTTGAAATTTGACAGAAAATAGAAAAAAATTCAGAAAAAATTTTTGCACTGCGAAATTTTAATTTTCATTAGCTTATGTTAATCTGCACAAAATTTGCTTTCAGATAAGGTTTTCAACTTCACTGGCGGAAATGGGTACGAACTCAAGCTCTGAAGCTTAGTATTTTTGCCAAAATCCTTAGCATTTTTGAACTTTCACAAAATGCTTGATGTTTGAATGCTTCGTATTCGCAGTGTGTCCAACATAGCATCACAAATGATATGTCGCTGGATAGCCCAAAGATTGCGCTATCATATGTAGTTAATTTCCGCAAAAGAAAATATTCCTACAGGATTATATTTGCACAGAAGCTTAGTATTGTCAACTATACCCGAGTGTCCACTATAAACAAGTTTACCCTACAATTCTTCGCAGCTGACAGAAATGCACTACTACGATAGGTGCACACTAGAGACCTTCACGGGCCTGAATTTTCAGGCCCGGCCCGGCCCGGCCCGTTAAAATTTCTGCTCGGCCCGGCCCGGCCCGGCCCGTTTCAAAAATTTTGGACCTCGGCCCGGCCCGGCCCGGCCCGCTCCAACTTAGGTCCAGCCCGGCCCGGCCCGTAAAGTGAAAAGTTAGGCCCGGCCCGGCCCGAGCCCGTTTTACCATTTTTTTTGCCGTTGCCCAAAACAAAAAATTTTTCGTTTTTCGGAACTTATTCGTGTTTAACCATTTTAAGCGATTTCTCAGGCTCATATTTTTATTAAGTATGTGCAGTCCTCTGTTTGGTTCTTTGTGTTTAATAGGGAACAGGTCACTGCTCAGCTCGTCGATACAACGAAAACACGAAATATACTATAAATTAGGAAGAAAGCATACATACAAAATATTA
The DNA here is from genome assembly GCA_030248195.1 of Trissonchulus latispiculum. Taxonomy (NCBI): domain Eukaryota; kingdom Metazoa; phylum Nematoda; class Enoplea; order Enoplida; family Ironidae; genus Trissonchulus; species Trissonchulus latispiculum. The sequence goes on from JASAND010011622.1 coordinate 5,267, forward strand.
AAATAAATAAAACAGCATTTAGGATGATAATGTACAATTTAGAGATAGTATATAAACACAAGTACACTAACTAAGTCCGGCAGTACTCTTCTAAAAAGCTACGAAATTCAAAAAATCGAAATATAATTCCACTGACTATAGAAAATTTATTTTGGAAATTAATATAATTTCTAATAAAAATTGACAAAATTGAAAACAAGACAAAACTTTTAACTGAAAACACCAGGCCCGGCCCGAAGCCCGGCCCGCTCCAGTACTAGGCCCGGCCCGGCCCGGCCCGGCCCGCACCCAAATTTTTCCTACCTCGGGCCGGGCCGGGCTTACGGGCCTGAGTGAAGGTCTCTAGTGCACACCTTACAATACTGAGGGTTTACTGTGAAACGCTCTACTCCGGTAGACGCACACCTTACTAAATTGAAGCTTTACTGTAAAACGCACTACTCCGACTGGCGCACACCTCACAAATAGTGATGTTGTTGTCGTTAATAGCACTTTTCGCTTAAGTATGTACTGAACTGTTGGCGCATGCACTTAACCCTAACAACGTTTCGTTAAGTCAGCATAAGCTTACATCTTAAGTTTAGAACTTTAGCGGATACCGAACTGCAAAGCTGAATCTATAAAAGGACTTCAGATTCGTGTTCTACGGCCCAGAAAACCCCTATATACACCACTTTTCAGCAAAATAGAAGACAAAATTTTTTGGTTATCCTTGGTCCCCTTAGCGAATCGAAAAAATCGAATTTCGCTAGATCGAAAAATTTTGCGATATATTTGAACTCATCGTGGTCGAAACATACCCATACCAAATTTCAGCTAATTTGGTCAAGTTTAAGAACTATGAGCGGTGGGGGTACGTAATCGATACGACCCTAAATACTAACTTAAAAAATTCTGACAATTCAGCTTATATTGCTTGTGCCAGCACAGTACATACTTAAGCGAAACGTGCTATTAACGACGACAAAGTCACTATTTGTTTGTAAGCTGTGCGCCTACCGGAGTATGTAGTGCATTTCTTTCTGTCACCTGCGAAAAATAGTAAGGTGTGCGCCTAACACCGAATTCGGTGTATCACCGAATACAAACAACTCAACAAGTCACCAGACGTTGAAATTAAAGCTGAACTCTATTCACAACCCATGGAATTGAAAACTAAAATATGTTTGATTATAAGTGTAAAAGTACCTATAAACATATATGAACAATGGCTTGAATTTAATTGTGTTCTTGTTTAATTCACCATTTTTGAAGAAACTATTTTTGTTTGGGTATATATATTTTTCTCTTTGCCAGTATGTAATTGAAAACTCTTTAATATGATTACATTATTTCCTGACTGGCGCAGGAAATAAAACCGTTACGCAGTCATAGCCACGCGGATTGGAAGCATCTATGATTACTGAAACCAGATCTATACTGTATTTTGTTTCCAATATGTTTACTGGGAGGGCGGAGTACTCATCACAAAGTAGAATTTTGACAAAATCTGTTTTTTAGAGAAACATTCCATAACACAATTTTTTGTATGCTTCAAAGCAATTCAAACAAGTGACCATATCCTTAGCGGCGTTTTTGCTCCAATACTTTTGACTTCAAAATCCATTAGAAGTATATAGTTGTTTGAGAGCATGTTTTATGAAATTTGTTCACACGACATTCTTCTCATTCGAATTGCTGAATTGCAAATTTAACCTTTCAAGATTGCACGGCCGCATTAAAAGTATAAAAGTTTAGCGAATTGACGGAAGGAAAAGAAAGTTTTAGAATTGTTCGTTGATAATGGCGGAAACTTGAAATTACTGTATATAATATACAGTGCGGATTTTTTGGAAGATGTTCTGCCAGTTGATTCTTTTGTAAACTAAAACCACCGTCTGTTGCACAAAATTTCGAGCAAAGAAGGAACTGATTGGATAAAAAATGAAGAAATCTCTAATATCTAACATTCAGTTAAAATGGCATTTTAAAATTATAATAAACTGGGCTTTAAAAATATTAAAAAGCATGAAGGCGCTATTTTAGTGAAACAGTTAGACAGATTAGAGTGAGTTAGAATGAACCCTATTATTTGTTTAGACTTTCCGGTTATAGGTTTTAAAAATTTTTAACTTAAAACATTAATTAAACTAAAAAAATAATCGGAACCGGTACGTAAGTAGGAACCTAATTGATTTAATATTTAATTGAACCAGTACGTAGGTGCTTAATTAATTTAATTATTCTTGTAATTATCCCGGTCTGTTTATATATGCATTTTCTGTCTTCAGTTTGGCCTATTCCTCTTCATAGCTTATGTCTGTCTGGTTGTGGCCGCCTTTGTCATATTTTTGCTGTTCTATTCTGACTCTGAATCCGGAGTGTCCATTCACAGTATCTTACTTCGAGCTCTAAAGGGTTATTCCACAAACTCTAATCTCAAAGATGTCCTTGATACACTTCAATCACAGGTCAGAATTACCCACGCACACTTATATGCTATGTTATTTATAATACGTGAGTTATATCTGTGCTCTGTTAGTTATATATATAGGCACTTATTAGTTTCCAATGAATGGACTCGTACAGACACCTACTGGTACAATGTGATAAGGGTAATTGATAGGTAAAGTGTCATCGAGTACACTGACGGACTACTAGAAGCAGCATGAATGAAAAGGCGAAGTATATACGTTTTTTGTCCGCAAACGCTTATTACTGTTCGTGTTGGCTTGAGCATAGCTCGGATTATCAGCGGTTCATTCATTAGAGTCACTAGTTAAGAATAAATAATCTGGATTAATCAGGTCTCTTTTTAAAGTATTATTTATTACCCAGGTGTACCAGCTTCAACAAATTAACCTGAGAACCTAAGAGTGTAGGCTAAAAATTTTTACGTATACATAAGTGCATTTTATTTCAGCTTGGCTGTTGTGGTGCTACAAATCAGGGCTACAAGGACTGGAACCTGAACTCTCACTTCAACTGCTCTAGTCATAATCAGAATCCTGAACGGTGCGGCGTCCCTCACACCTGTTGCGTCCCTCGGCCTGGAGTTCCCCTCACGGTCACCTGTGGATTTGGTGCTCAGAGAAAATCAGTACGATACATTACAGTACCTACTGTAACTAGAGGATTAAAAATAATCTTTTCTTTATACTTGAAGTCCTTTCTGTCTTACTAATTTTAACGGCGGAATTATTCTCCTTTTAGGGAACATTCGCTTCTTTTATTCTTTTAAAGATCTGGGCTAAAATTTCTAATTTCTAATTAAGATAGTTAAAACCTCAACCCTTTTGAAGGTGTGTGTGTATAAATTGCAATTCAAACAAATTCTGGATCTAGATTTGCTAACTTTACTTAGTATATATATTGTAAATTGTATTTACATTATTTACATTATATCTACATTATTTAGCAGCTTAACACAAAGTATTTGTCCTATCCTAGTCATGTTATACTTTAGTATTCTGCATTTCAATACAGCAACTGCAACCGTTCTTTCTTTTATTGCTATTTTTAGACTCCAGAATTGGAGGGCATCGTTTATACTGACGGGTGTTTGAGGAAATTACGAAGTTCATTCGAAGGTCATGCTGTGATAGTTGGAGCTGTGATTGGAGCTATTATAGTGCCTGTGGTGAGGATTTTAACAATAGAAATTATATTTTGTAGTTGTGTACTACTTGGTAGACGTGAACTATTTTCTGATTTAACTGCAAAATCGGTAATTTTTGTCCATAACCGATAATTTATTTTAGCTCCGTATTAATACTCTACTCACGCATTGATTCAGTAACGTGCTGTTCAAGGATTTTGCAATTTATTCTGCAGCTGTCGCTCAACTAAATTTTATTGTGAAGTTATTTAAAGCTAGGTTTTTCTATTCACATTTGTGACAAAACAGACCAGAAACTATGAACAGACTACAAAAGAAGTTAGCACTTGCACAAAGATATAATGTTAACCTCGCTTAATGTAATCAAAAGCTCCTAGTAAAAAGTTAGGAAATAAAGTTCCATTTTGTATTTGTTGTTTCTAACTTCTCAATTCCAAAAAACAAAATGTATACAGTATATACATAGTATGTTGTGAGTGTATTTATATTTATTTCAGTGTCTATCCATAACTTTTTCCAATGTCCTCTGGAAACAGGTGGAGCGTCAACGCTGGCGTCTGGAGCGTCAAGCCAGACGTGAGGAGCGTTGGCGCCGCCGAATGCGAAGAAAATTCCGGGATCCACTGGCAGCACTTCCGACCGGAGCTTCCTATGAAAAGGTGGTGGAGGAGGGACGGACCAAAAGAAAACATCGTGAAGATAGATCAGGCACGCAGGCGGATGGTGGCAACCTAAAACAGAAAAAACACAAAACAGCCGCGGAGCCGAGCGCCGCCGGTCCGACCAGAAGGCGGAGACGACGCTCGGACAACGTTGAAATGAATCCACTGCAACGGCGGAGGTCCCAGTCAGTGGAAACGCTCCGATTGGGCGAAGGCGGATCCGGATCAGTGGAAATGGAGCCGAGCAAAACGCCGCCCCGAACGCCGCCTCCCGGACTGCTGCGACTGAACAGTCAGAAGCAGTTAGTCCTCAGTCCTTCGGAAGCGGAAATCCTGGCCATGGCAACCACCTCCACTCCAGCTCAGCCCGGTCCGGCTGAGTCGAGGAGAAGGTCAAGCCAGGAAACTGAAGAAGAACGGGAAGCCAGACGAAAAAGACGAAAGGAGGAAAAGGAAAGACAGAAGGAGAAACGACATTCCACGGCGGAGGTTATTGTGAGAGATCAGGAGCATCTCTATGAAGACCCTGTAAATGTTTCCAATAAAGCTTAGAAACCCCCCTTTTAACATTCAGTTGTATCCATATCTGTTTTATGTGTGTACACTTTTATCCAAGGGTCAGTCGCAAGTGTTAGTGCCTCTTTTGCTTAACTGCCGTCCTGTTGTGCTACTGCTTGTTTATTTTATGCTCAATTTTGTGTACTTATAACGTATATCCATTTGTAAGATTATTGTCCTTTGAACATTGACTGCACTGACAATGTTTCAGTTTTTAAATAAATGCGTACAACCTTCTATTATACGTATGTATTGTACACCTATAGTTTCAGGTCGAATTCTTGTTTAGCAGTGAGTGAATGTCAAATATTTGTTTAGTCTTGAGTTCCTCCGTTTTCCTCAGCTATTTAAAAGAGAATTTAGCCAATTTAGCTCTCACGAACTTGAGACTATATTCGGGATACACCACTACTTTCACAGACCCTACTAAATATAGAACGCACGCGGCAAATTTCTGAGCAAAAGATTAAATGTAAAATTAAGCAAGCATAGTACCGGTGAAAATTCCTTGACCTGGCCACCAATAACTTATCAAAAGTAATCCTCAAACTCAACGTCTAAATCTAACCGATGCCAATGCCACATATATACTCACTACCACATAGTGATGTTTCAGGCACTGAATCTAAAACGGAAACTGAAACTATTTTGCGATCCCGACTGAAACTGAAACTGAAACTAATTTGGGAGGAGACCTGAAGGCTGAAACAACTGAGGCCTCAGCCCCTTCGTCATAAAGCGTTGGTACCCATACCACTGGTATGGAAGTAGGGGTACCAGTGGTTAACCAGTGGTATCGCAGGTATACAGCGAATTCATAAAACGTTTTAAACCACTGTTACTATACAGTTGCTACCATACCAAAGATTAAAATTGCAAACTACCGTTGGAGGTGGTTTGTCATAGGTTTTACACCTCTGAGTACAGGCTTTAATAAACTAATTTGAGTTTTTAAATATTATTTAGTTGCAATAAAGACATTAAAGACACTTAGCTTTAATTTCTATCATATCAGAGTTGTGTATTATGTGTTTTCTGGCTAACAATCAAACTAAATAAATTCTCAAATATTCATTCTAAATAAATAAATTCATCTATATAAATCAAAACAAATATAGCGGTTTTTAGCCAGTTCAAATATAATTCTTTCGTTAATTAATTAATACTCTTTATTTTATTTGTACAACAGATTATTATAAGGCACACCACTGGTATCCCATTCATTTGAAGGGTACCAGTGGTATGCAAACCACTGCTGAACATGAAAGGGTTTTTTTCCCATTTCCGCCATACCACTGGTATGCACACCGTGGTTAGAAAACCAGAGCTTTGTGAATTCGGTTTGACGCTTTTCGGAGTTCCTTTAATGTTAGCTAAATATATAAGCTAAATATATCTTCTAAGCTTTGATTGAAAGATCCAATAAAATACAATATTTGAAAACTACATGACTGAAAATGTAATCACTAATCATCTTAAGTGTAGGGGGAGTCCATTCGACTTTTTGACCATCTCCGATTTTGATCATAAATTCTCACAAATTTTGTAGTCTAAATGGTATATTTT
>JASAND010011623.1:0-38411 GCA_030248195.1 Trissonchulus latispiculum
CAAACTTGACCCCTTTTGAAGACTTTCATTTTTGACCTACACCGGACCCACAGTGGGTGGGGCACCCACCCACAGGTCGGTGGGGCCACTTTTGTGGGTGGCATAATGACAAAAGTTGATCGCCTCGCCAAGGGCTTTCATTTGATACCAAACTTGACCACTTTTGAAGATTTTCATTTTTGACCCACACCAGACCCACTGTGGGTGGGCGCTGTGGGTCAGGGGTCACATCCACCGACCTCCGCAGTATGCTCATCGTTTTCAGCGACCCCGATTTACTATATATGGGTACCACCCCGAGGCCGAAAAACGCCATTTTTAGTGAGTTTTAGGCCATTTCTAGTAAAAGTGGGACTTAGAAACTTTTCGCCCAAATAGGCCAAAAAAATGCAAAGTTTGGGCCCATCTCCTGAAAGCTAGGGAGCAAAATTTAAAAATCCCCCTCGTTACTTTAGCACCCCTACTGGTAATTTTCAACAAAAGATACTAGACCTCTCCAGCTTCTACCCAGTTCTAGAAAAGTGTGACCAAAATTTGCGAAAAATAGCGAAAGTCCGACTTTGGGACCTTGCGCACAGAGCCAAAATTGGCCAGGTGCCAAAATGACCAAAAAAAGGTAGCATGGGGGGATCCTGTCTACCAACATATAATAGTAGTATTGTGCCAAAATGCCCACATCGTTCCAACACTTCGCCGTAAAATGCATTTCCAATAAGCGTTATTTACTCAGAAAAAAAACAAACGCACGGTAACTATCGCCTAGTGCAAAAATTCGAAGTTTCGAATTCGAACCAAAAGTATGGTGGTACTTGTAGTACTACTCGAGTTGTTTACGATGGTAACCTTTTACCACTCCCGGGCCTCTAATTAGCTGGCACCAGGCCAACACGGTCTCCAGGGGGCCGCGCAGACGCCTTTACACCCATATTATGTAGGCGCTATCGCGCCCCTACATAATATATATATATATATATATATATATGGGGCGGCGCGTTAGGTCTTTCTTCGGGGTGGGCGGTTCTTACACAAGTCGGGGGGGTGTGGGTGGGCCGAACCTACCCCCCCCCCCCGAAATTAAGCAATTTTTCACCGTGACCTATATACAGTCGTAAATCTCAGCACTTTTCAAAATAAAATTCATTTTTCCAGATTTTCACCAAAAAAGCGACTACACAAGCTTTAATTCTTAATTTTTTATGTAGTAAACTTGAGAAATTTTCTGATTTTCACCAGAAACGGTTTAATTATTACAGTTTGGACTGACATTTTGTCGGGGTTTGACCAAAAAAATACTGCAAGAGAAACTAACACTTCAATATCAAAGTTGATAATTTTCAACTTATTTTGAACTGAATTGCTTTTGCTTGCTGGTTTATTTCAGATCAGCAAATAATACAAGCTAGCAATGCACGCGTGGAATGGCTGTGGCGAACCCAAATGTCAGTGAAGGGAATAACACCCGCGGGGGTGTCGGGGGGCGGACCGGCAAAAGTTGCAGAATTTTTCAATGGAGGAGTCTCAGGAATTAATTTAGAGCACTTTCTTTGTTAAGCTATGAGCTATAGGTTTAGTCATTTTCGGAATAAATTACAGGTTAATTTTTTCAATTGCCACATCTGTGTTGGGATTATGAATTAAATTTAAAAAGTTTAGGAAAAACCAAGATAGTATCTATGTAGTTTTTTGGCTATCGTATTAAATGAGTATAGCTGTTGTTATCAGCATCCTGATAATTCTAATATTGGCGCACTGGGCATTCTAATATTGCACACCTACTACACTAAGGTCATCCTGGAGCACAGAGAATGAAGTCCCTAGCTAAATCGTTGTTCTGGTGGCTAGAGATGCTATCCCAGATTAGTAGCTATGCTAATTCCTGTGACTCTTGTGCTAGAGCCGCTCCACGTCCACCAAGAACGAAAAGCAGCTGGCCGAAGTCAAAGATTTGGGAAAGATTTCATGATCGACTTCATGCACACCCATGGTTCGTCTCATTTGGTTCTAGTAGACAGCGGCAGTAAGTGGGTGGAGATTATCCCTAATCTATCTCTCTCAGCGCAATCTACTACCATGGCCTTAGCGGGTATTTTCGCCCGCTTTGGTTTTCCTAAGGTTTTGGTGTCAGACAACGGTCCACCTTTTCCTTCCGGTCACCTGCAAAGTTTTTGCAGGCGAAACGGGATTCGTCAAGTTTTCAGCCCTCCATATCACCCCGAGTCCAACGGATTAGCAGAGAGAATGGTCCGTACGGTCAAGACCTTTCTCAGAAAGAATGACTCTACCAAAGGAAACCTACAACAGAAGTTATTGCAGTTCCTTCTTTTGTACCGTTCCACCCCTAATCCGTCTACTTTCCTGTCTCCGGCGAAACTGTTGTTTGGTCATGAACTGCGAACCCGGATTAACAGTTTCCAATCTCTTTCGGATTCAGCCACAGACAGTTTTCGTTATGACGCAGAGCACCTTTTGGGTAGTACTGTTTGGTTCACCGGCGCGGGAGGAAGAGGACAAAAGTGGAGAAAAGGGACAGTTATCAGAAATATTGGTGGTTGTATGATCGAGATAAGCGACGGAAACAAGAAGCATGGGCGGCATTTGGATCAAATCCGTCCATATCGTGGCGGGTTTTCCAAGCAAGACAGCAATGAATATGAAGATTATGATTTCTTCCAATCTCAGTATAATCTCAGTATTTGTACTAATAAATTTTCAATTTCTTTCAAGTAAACTCTTGTCTTGTCTTGTCTTGTCTTGTCAGTTTGGTGCCCCCACGTTACCATTGCAAGACGGAGAGCTTGCCGGAGGTCCGATTCCGCAACCCGAGCCTCGACATCGTAGATATCCCCAGCGCACTCGCCGCCGCCCGCTTACGTACATTCCGGGCAGTGACACCGAGTTCATCCAAGAAGAGCTTTAGCTCCACGAAAGGGAGAAGATGTTGGGATTATGAATTAAATTTAAAAAGTTTAGGAAAAACCAAGATAGTATCTATGTAGTTTCTTGGCTATCGTATTAAATGAGTATAGCTGTTGTTATCAGCTTCCTGATAATTCTAATAATCTGCAAGACAAAAGACAGGAAATTTTATTTCAGGAAATGAAATAATGAATATCATAGGGGTCGCGGCAGCGACCCCTATAATATGTGTGAAAAGTGGCTGGAGACAGTGTAAAATAAGCTGCGCAGAAGCTGCGCAAAATCCTGCGCAGATCCTGCGCAGATTTCATGCGCAAATTGTAGAGCACATCGAGTTTAGTATGTCTGTGAAGTTTCAGCTCCGTATCACTTACCGTTAAAAAGTTGCGCCCCGGACCGGTTATGGCGGCGATGTTTTTTTCCGGTTTCTCCTATTTGATGGTTGTATTGTACATAATGTTCGCCGCTTTCACGTGACCTGCAGCGGTGGGCCAACCTAAAGGGCTACGGGGTCTAGTAGTACCCTCTAAAGAATTTAAGAATCACAACTTTTTTGCGCCGCAGCTGCGCCTATCGCCGCAGTGGCGCCGCGAAGTCGGTTCATAGCGAAAAGCGACCATTTTTGTCGTCGTCGCCCAGGTCGAACGTTACGAGCTGGAGCTGACTTGTTTTTATATTCAGAAATTACATATATTGAACTAACTAACGGTCCAGGTTGCGTTTCTCTATCACTTCCCTAGCGACCACAGTGGCCCGTCAAAGATGGCGAAAATTCGAAAAATGAAAAATCGAAATTTCTCGCTATCTATTTAACTTTGAAAGCTCAAATCTCCCATACAATGGTTTTCTGGCACGGAGAATCGATTCCCGCAGTCAGTTTTACCGTCAGACCCACCCATCTTGCTGGGCTGGTTCCACTTTGCCGTCGGGAGGGTCAAGTCGGAAACCGCTTCCTGGAGGTCCATAGTAGGCTCTACCTGGCCTCTCAAAACTTTGTCTATAGGGGTTTTCTGGTGTGCCCAGCTCATTCCCGGTATCCGTTTTGCCGTCCGACGTGTCTATATTGCTGTGCTGGTTCTACTTTGCCGTCGGGGAGGTCAATGGCTGAAAATAAAGTTTTTCAAAAGTGGTCAAATTTGGTATCAAATGAAAGCCCTAGTGAGCTGAGCAACTTTTATTTCTCAGAACTGCGTACCCAAAGTGGCTGTGGTGGGGTGGGGTGGGGGCTTAGGCGATTTTGTATTAAAAATAAAATTTTTCAAAAGTGGTAAAATTTGGTATCAAACGAAAGTCCTAACTGAGCTGAGCAACTTTTGCGGTGTCGGATTTATGCCTTTCTAAACCGGAATTTAAAGGATAGACATAGGCCCAACACACATATTATCCCCTTTTGTGCGGAGCATTTTTGTTACTTGTACATAATGCATACATTTTTGTCATAGCTCGCAATTCGTAATACGTATGAGTAAGAACGCAGACAAGCGGGACTATAGGGGCTCAGCCCCCAGTATTATAAAATTTTTAGAAATATTACGTTTTAAACCCATATTCCTGGTAACTTTCGCACGACATTTTCTTCTAGTTTGGTTTCGAGCTAGCGATTTTTTGAAAAATTAAAGGTCAAAACTGTTTTTTCAGACTACTTTTCCCGACAAAACTGGCGCAATATGCTAAGCTCGTGCTGCGCGCGAGCTCAAAAATTTTTGCTCTAGCAAAATTTCCAGGGGGGGAAAGGGGGATAGGGGGGGGCGCCCGCCCGGGCGCCCCTTATCTAGCCCATGTATATATATAAATATATATATATATGGTATGTCGGTACGTGTGTGTTTTGTGTCTTGGTAAAAACTTGTTTGTTATACACTACCGCAAATTGTTTGCTGTAAAATTTGTTACATTGGATGCTGTGATGTGGGGCTAAAAATTAGTTTTCATAAAAACTCGTGGGTGTGAGGGACTTTTAAAAGCAAAATGGTGAATATTTGAATAAAAAGAATTGTGTTTTATTCTTTTTTTGCCCTTATCACGAATTTTTAGTTTGGGAGGTGATAAATTTTAATAGCACTGTAGTCAGTCTATAGTTTTCATATCAGCAAGCATCCTAGTTCTTTTCTGAATATTGCAGTTTCTGCTGTTGCTCGGTCGTACGGTTTGCAGTTTTTTGCCGACTTATATACATACAATACTCTTTACGTTTCGCTTCATTTGTGATTTTATTTCAGTGATGATTTTTTATCTCTCTAAATGTCTAAGTTTTGAGAATTAAAGTCTAGGGATTTGCTGGCTGGCCATTAAAATTTTAATTTTTTCTCAAATGTGTTCCATGCACTGTCTGCTGCGCCGTACATTTTTTCAAAGAAAAATTCTTGTATACGTAGACAGATAGTTTGTATTGCGAGAACGTGTTTAAAGTTAAGCCTATTTTGGGGGTTGTAAAGTTAGTGTAATGGCCATTTTGTACAAAAATATTGTTATTACTGTGGGTACGTAAGTGACTGTGTTTGTTACCAAGGGCCGCCGGACTACACACGTATGTATGCGTGCGTACAGTTTAGTGAGACAAGTTAAATTAAGTTTGAAGTAATTTTGGACACAATCGTGTTTATGAATTAAACTTTTGTACTGCATGCAGCAGTACGTGTGTGTAAGATGACCAAACTTTACGTATTTTAGTAGAGTGTTTGATTGATGTAATGTTTAGCAGATAGATGGGACTTTTGTGTGACAGTTTAGGTAAATAAAACAGTATAGCTCCTCTACTTCGTTGTGGGGGACTGTAGTCGTGTACGTATACTTACTTAGATGGCTTGTTATTGTACTTCTTGACAAAATATGACAAAAGGAATGGAGAGGGAACAATGTGCGGAATAAATTGGAACTCAACTGCTCAGGATCCCTGCTCAGTATAAAATTACAAGATTTCTAGGTATTTTCTTTTAGGTATTTAGGTATATCTAGGTATCTTTATATCGGTATCTATGTTTGGGTATTTAGGTATTTCTAGGTATTTCCTTTTGTCCGTGTGTAGATTCAATCTTTGTATTCATTTTTTGCTGTTTTAGGAAGAAACTGCCACGGAAACTGACACGGGTACTGGAGCGGTTCCGAGCGAGATAGAAGAGGATGAAGATTCGTATAGTACGGCGGAGGTTCAGCCCTGGCCCCAACCCCCTCCCTGATAAACCTCAACCTGCGCCCCCACCTCTCCACAGAATCTCCATTTATGCAGCCAGGATCTTGGCTGGTAAGAGAGTTTTGATGTTGTTAGTGTTGTTGCTGTTCTGAACTACTGCTAAACCGCGCCAGTCTTGTAATTATATAGTCCGTATGGCTGGCTTTTTCCTACAGGGTTTTTTTTTTTTTTTTTTTTTTTTTTTTTTTTTTTTTTTTTTTTTTTTCCAGCCCCCTCAGAACTCTTGAAATGCTCCGGAAAAATAGGGTTTTGGAGGGTAAATTTTTTGAAGAATTTTCTCTGGCTACGCTGGATTTTTTACCCATTTTCATGCATTTTTAGCTATTTTAAGCTTGAATTTTTTTTTTTTTTTTTTTAAGTTAAAAATAGTTATTTTTTAGCTCAGCAGCAAAAAAGCTGTCTTTTAGACATTGTTTGAAAAATTTTTCTTAACTCCCCCCCCCCAAGAAATCCGAGAAATCCCCCCCCCCAGACCTCTGGGGGGGAGGGGGAATCCCCCCCAGACTTCCCCCCCCTCCGCAGAAATTTTTGTCTAGAAAAAGCCGTATGGTACTAAACATCATCCGTCGTGATGTTCATCAGGCTTTTGATGCTTTTTCTGGCAACTTGTTTGAGTTGTTTTCGACCAATCTTACGGGACCCGTTTCCTGAATAACATTTTTGTGCCTTCGAGTGGTAATCACTACTTACGATGTCTAGTGCAGCTTAACAACAATAGAATACGGATTATAAAACTTTCGGGATACAAAAGTAGGATACAAAACAAACACTGTATTACACTCTACACACTTTGAAACGGTACTCAACGACTTTATTTTTTCGCACGTTTAGGTATGAGTCAGGATTTGTAAAAAAAATGTTAACCTTTATTCAACTTATATATTTCATACTTTTATGCCATATATTATTTTAGCTGTGGTCGGTGGTCGTGGTTGGACTTCTGGGGGCCATTCTGCTGGTAATGTTCATTGTTTATCGGATGCGGAAAAAGCGACGAAGGTAGCTATGCCTTGGACGAGTTCCCAAGGCCCCTCCACCTTTCCCTATACCTATCATAAGGCACCCCCTCGTGAATTTCATCGCCTAATTTGGACAGGGCTGAGTTTTTGGAGACTTTTCTGTCCCTTCCTGCCCCTCCTCGCAGTCTCCCCATTTTTGCGATTTTTTTGCTTGTACTTCTCTACAAGATTGTGATTCCTTCTTGCGATCATGGTACACGGGTGTTGTGCCCTGGAGGGCTTATATTGGCTTTTGTGTTTTGTGTTGGTTTTCAGGCAGAATTTCTCAAAAATTCTAATACACTTAAAATTCGCCTCCAGCAAACACATGTATTGCAATATGTATTTGCGCTGTTTATCCTCTAGCTCATTTAATTTCTTTGGATGGATTTCACTTGGATGGATCCGTACTTAAAAATTTCATACAGGTAGTACATATTTGAAAATTTTGTGCGTATATAAATGATGTTATTGATTTCGTCTTCAAATTCTAATTTATTCTTTTTGGATTTTAAAAAGATTTAGTCATTTCCTCAGCTTATGCCAAGAACTGTATAGATTGAGTGAGTGTTTTTAACAGTATTTATGTATTTTCAGGTTTTAGTGGTAATCTCAGATGATGTGCATTGCATAATGTTTTATTTTATGTTTGCATGCTGTGGTCGTTGTTACATAATACTGCTTGCAGTGGCTTTTTAAGGTAGTATTATTTGAAAAGCTTCCCTACACTTTCGTGTTTTCAGTTTAATTTTACTTTTAAATTTTAATTTAGAAATTTTTGATTTTTAAAGTTTATATGGTCTGAAAGTTTGAAATTTATAGAATAATGCTTATGCAGCTTCATTCATTCTAAGCCCTTTGCGAGAACAAATTTACAGCTTCCGTTGCAAGAAATGGCCAATCATCTGAAATGCTCAATTTTCTGGAACTTTTTATTTTCCGGGAACGCCCAGAAAAACCTGCCGATTTCTTTTTTGTTAGAATTGTGTGCAATTGTCTTTTTTGTGTTGATGTCTATAGTTCTAAATGTAATGTTATTTGTTGTTGCATCCATTTCTTGTTGTTTTTATTGCTGACTTACACTGTCACAAAATGTGAATGGTGCTGTAAGCTTATCATAATTACGTACGTACGTAGTATTTAACAGTTTTAGCAACACTTCATCTTAACGTTCTTTTGTACAGTTTTCGTAAGTAATTGTTGATGTCGTGATGCTTCTTGTTGCTCTATTGTCCTTTTACTTTTGTTCTTTTCTACATTTCTGTATTCTCCATCGTTTTGAAATTTTATATTTCTTAAAGGATCTAATTTTATCTCTTCTCGTAACAGAGTATACGAATTACAAACGAATAGCTTACAAATTATGTGTTACATCTAAGTGCCGTTAGTTTTGCAGTTACAAAAAAGTTTGTAGCTACTACTGCTCTCTGATTATATGTTAATTTTTGCTTATTACGCTTGTTTGTGTTTTTTTTTTACTTGTTACTGCTTGTTGCTGCTTTTTCAGTTTCTATTCATTTTTACTTTACTTACTGTTAAATTTTTCAACGTATATATTTCTTTTCAGCTAATGTCCTTAGAAGTAGATGCTTTTTCGTTCAAAAAGTGGCATATTATGTTCTTTGGTTTTTCGTAATTTCTGCCATGTTTTGCTTGTACGCAAACGCAGCTTTGTTTCTCAACCATGCCTTTGTAATATTTTTTCTGTGTTTGTAACGTGTGCATTTTTTGAAGTATGTATTTTGGTCTTAAATTGTATCTGGGAATATTTTTGTTACGTAAAAACTTTTTGCTTATTTATGTGACGTGCACGTGACGCAGTTCTGCTGATTGATTCTTTTTGTTACTCGAGGCAGAAAATCTGCTTACGAAAAATTTTTTTTTATTATTTAACATTATTTAACTGCGAGTGTGTAAAAAGAGTAAAAAACTATTTTCAAAAATGAAACGAAATGACGAACACATCTAAGGTTGCGTAATTGTATAGCTTGAAGCTAGGTTAGATTGTGTTATTACGTACTTCGAATCCTAGTAGTAAATTTTTGACATATATGGGTGGGCGCTTGACCTTGAGGTTGTTTTTGTTGTGACGTGCGCTAGTTTTATTTTTTATAGCTTCCTTGTTATTTTACATTTTTATTTTACACAAGACCGTATTATGAAGTTTCGCCGAATTTTCAACTGCTAACACTTTCACAGAATAATAATATTAGTTTTAGCTTGTTTTAGAATTGTTTGTGTATGATGATTTTTCAGTTTCAATATTTTTATTTTTGTGGAAATCTTGCACATGTTTTATTCTGTTTTATCGCGGAAAAGATTACTATTGTTTGTATTCTCTTAACTATAATTATGTAAGTGTTGTTTTTACTGATGTCATGCTTCTTTCGTATTTCTGCTGCTGTAGCATAATTCTACTGTTTGTTTTTCTTTCATTGCAAAATCAGAATTGTATATGTATGGAGCATCTATAGACCGCTATAATTTGTTTTCTCTAGCCTTTTCTACTGCCATGCGTGTCTTTTGTTAACAGTGTGCCGTTTGTAAAATTTTATGTAAGTTTTAAATTTGTACTTACTGAAGATTTTGAAAATGTTTCGATTTTTAAAATTTTTTTGAACTTATTGTCCACTACCGATTTGTTTGAATATAGTCAGAAAATTGACAAAATGGGATGCCACACTTTTTCGGCTTTTAGTCTGCTGAAAGGACGGTTTATTTTCGGATTTGGGGTTGAACACACAATCAGGTAGATTTTCGAAAGACCGGTTTCTTGAAAGCTAACGTTCGAAACTTGAACTCTTGAATTTGCAGAAATTTTAGAACTAAGAATTTAAACGACAAAACGGAGAAATCCTAATTCTAGAATTTTTAGTTGCTTTCTTTTGCAGATTTTTGGCAGTACTGGACTATTTCTGTCTTCCGTTGTTAATGTGCAGGTAACTTGTACTTTTTTTGTAAAACTGAATTGTATTTTTAGGGTACGTAGTGTGCGGCTTCTGCCAATTGTGTACTTTGACTTAAGCTTGACCCTCGATTATTTTTGACCTTACCTTACAGTTTATCGGTGCATATACGTTTTAGGACACTATGTATTTCGTCCCCCACTAGGATTGTGGTATGCATATAAAAGAAATTGTTTCTTATATATTTAGCTATCCTACTAAAAATTTGTAACCTTTTGGTTGTGGTACATATGACTTACTAGGAACTTTCGACTATTTCGCAATTTCGCGAGATTTTATTGTCTTCGTTCGAATTATTTAGCTTCTAATATTTATGCCCTGACAGTTTTAGGTTTTTCTGTCTTTCTTGTTTGTTTTGTGATTTCTGCGTTATGTATTTTTGTCTGTTTTTGCATTATAATGGTAGATCTAACGTAGTGAGTGTGCAGGTTGTGCAAAGTCTATGATAATAATATCTTTTATGATTTTCAGTTGTTTTACGTTTTTGGTTTTTCTCAATATAACAAGTTGGGATTGAAGTTGTTTGGAATGTAATAAATATGACTAATAAAATAATTCTGGTTTTGACTTGGTTGTTTGGAAATCCTTGTCTAACCACTTTCGGTTTGGACATTTTTAGATTCCCACTGATGAAGCCTGCAGTCCGTTCCGATAAAGTAGGGTCAATCGGATATAGTCTAAGCATAGCATGTATATACCTGCTTATGTAAGACGTTAGTATGTTAAACGAAACTGTAATGCCGTTACCTGGGGGAGTAAGCCTAGACTGGACATTTTATCGAAGGGCCCCCCTCGGGTTCTGGCCTTCATCCGGGACGTGGGGCGGCTCTGAGCTCAAACCACATTGGATATCCTCCACGATGGTCCAGGAATAGGAACAAGAAGACGAAGAAGCGAAATCTATTACAGATTATGGAATCTTTATTTTCTCCCCGTCTTTTGCTAATTGGCTGACCTACCACTTCCCCTTCGCATTATTCCTATTTTTTTAAAATTTGTGTGGACTGAGATTTTTTCTTTTTTGTGAGAGCAGGAGACTTCAACTTTTGCCCAGGGCGGATTTTTAACTTTTTAAATTGAGTCGAGATGCCCGAGTGGTCTAAGGCGCTGGTAAGAACTTCCGACCTCACGGTCGGTGGTTCGATCCCCTGGAGATCTCAAAGCTTCCTCGGCTCTAACCAAGCTAACGATTCTTAACTGGTCGGTAAATGGATACCACCACGGTGGGAAGGTAACACAGGAGTCTGAGTAGAAGGGCTGGCCCCCTTAAACGGATGCAGTCATAACTCGAGTTGACACTTCTGGCTCAAACCTTTACCTTTAACTTACCTTTAGAGAGGGGGTCTTCAGATTTATTGTAAAAAACGAAAGCATGGGGATACGCTGTCATAAATGCCTGGATTTAGGCTACACATAGACTAACGAAGAAACGAAATCTCTGGTGGAGCCAAAAAAGTTTTGAAATTTGTCCTATTTTGGCTAATATTTCGGCACCCAAAAATCGGGGCGGGCAGTCCAAAGTCTATGTCAGGAGGTGATAGAGGAGCCAATTTGGTGAGGGGGCACCCGTCGCCCCCCCCCTTACCCTGGATAGTAGAGACTATGTTGATAGTTTTGTTTCCACGATTTGTCCATCCGAGCATAAAACTTAGCCAGGAGCCAACCTCCATTTCCAGGGAGAGTACGGCAACAAAAACACGAAAATCAGGCCAAAAATTAGTAAAAAATGAAGAATTTTAGCGAGTTTTAGGAAAGTTTTGAAGAAATCGTTAAAATTTATCAAAAAATCCAAATTTTCGGTAAAAATCGCTGAGGGGTCTTTTTTCGTTTTTTTCCTTTCTGGACGGGAGGTCTACTCCTTTTTTCTTTTCTCTGAGATCGTCTACCCGTTTCTGTCGGTCTGGGATGTCTGCACCCTTACGTTATCCGGGTCTTTCCCATTATTCCCTCCACAGCTCCGTATCAGTACCCAAGCACTTGCGAAAAGCTGAATCGAAAAACTGATTTCAGATTCGTGATCAGCACCCCAGAAGATCCCCTGTAAGCTGAAGTTTTCAGCAATATTTTCAAAAAATTTTCGGTTCCCGCCGGTCACCTTACCCAAAACTAAATTTTTAAAATTTTTTAAAATTTTACAGTTTCAAATCGGCAGGTCCGAAAACCTACCTCCCCAAATTTCAACTCAATCAGTCGATTATTGTGCCTTCTTCGGCACAGCTGAGCTGTGGAAAGATTAATTGGAAAGACCGGGTATCCTATGGCCATCAGTTGAGCATAAGTGAGACGACTTGGCAGACAGCCGATGAGCTCGCTCCCTTTTCCTAGCGGACGGTTGTGATTTCTGAAAAATTATGGCCAACATCTTTCCTTTAGGGTATATCTCCGGTCGCTATTTTCGATCAGAGTTGGAAGTGGGTTGCAGTTTATAATCTGCCATGCGCTGACCTCTGACCCACGACCCTTTCGAGGTTCGCAACACCTTAAGCATCAAACGAAAAGGTGTGGTAGAAAAACTAAAGCAATTGCTGCACTATTAATACAAAATTTGACCGTTTAGCGCCGGTCACCTTGGAGTAAACCCCAACAATGTGTAAATTTTTGAAATTGTCGAAAATTAAAGTTTTAGAAAATCAAAAATTCACTGGTTTCATTCACCAAAACTCAAAAATTTGTAGGTTTGCGCCCAATTTTAAACGCATTTTAAATTTTACTTCCACAATCGAATAGAGCTGATCCGGCTGCATATTTCAAGTCTTTCAAACTTTTCACGAAAATACGCAGTTGTCGAATTTGCGGGTTTTAGAAGTTTGCGGATTTTCAAAATTTTCTCCAATACCCAGAAGATGGGCATGTATCATCAAGAGTGTATAATAGATAAGAGTATAACACTCTTAAGCTGTCAAGTTGAAATCATGTAAGGTATGCTCGGTGCGTTAGCTGTGGACCCCCCGTAACTTCCGGGAGGTCCCACTTTACACTAAATACACGCTTTTATGCAAACGCATGTCTGCACGCTGATTCGCTGATTATCTTCAAGCTTACGGTAGGTAATTTATTAGTAATCTTTATTAATTAATTATAACTTTAATTAGCTTAATGCAATTAAAAAAACTAACTCGACAACTTTGTAGCATTTTTTCTGCTCTTTTCAATGATATAAAAATTATTTCATAATACAAAGATTTGAAGGAATGTAATCTGCAGCAATTTTTATCTTCGGAAAGAGCAGAAAAACTGCTACAAAGTTGTCCAGTTAGTTTTTTAATTGCATTAAGCTAATTAAAGTTATAATTATTTAATAAAAATAACTAATAAATTACCTACCGTAAGCTTGAAAATAATCAGCGAATGCAGACATGCGTTTGTATGACAGCGTGAATTTAGCGTAATGTTGACCCCCCGGAAGTTACGGGAGGGTGTCCCGAGTTAACGCACCGAACATATCTTACATCGATTTCAACATGATAGCTTAAGGTGGTGATTCCTTTTGGGCACATATTGTTGGTTGACGGCTCAAATAAAGGTGAAATTTGATGAAACTTTCCAAAATAAGTTCTTTCAGCGTTGAATCACTAAAGACAGAGTAGTAAAGTAGCAAAACATTATATTGCACACTTCAATTAACCTTCACACCAGGAATATAATCATATATTCATATTGATATAACTGTCTTATTTTTAATGGTGACAGTTAGGTATTAATTTGTTTTATAGAATATCAAGTGAAGATTCCGTTTGTAAATCCTGCTCCTGTAGACGAAGAAGAGAAGAAATCTAAGTCAAAGAAAGGCGGCGCTGGAGACAAAAAGTCGGGTTAAACAAATATCTAGCTTGAGTATTTGGATGAAAATTTATTTTGCTAAATTCGCACTCCCACTGTTATTGTTTCAGTTTTCAACAAATGTTTTGCACTTGATATTTTATGTTTGTGTGCTGAGGCTGTGATGCGTAAGTATAATAAAAAAGGAAACTTTACTAAGTTCCTGTCAGATTAAAAACTAAAATAACCTGTTTTGCTGAAATGTTTTGTTTCGAAACCGAAATTTCGATATCCCGAAGGACGTTTTTCCTAGTTGTTGAGTGTTGTTATTAATTGTTAGCGTTTATATTGTGTTAGCAGGACGTTATTTTGTGTTATTTAATGTTTGAATGTTTCTGTTTTGCAAATAAATACTGGTTTGGGTATATAGTGATAGTATAAAAACAAGTACCAAATATTTTCAAATAATTGCCAGGGTATGTGAAGAAAAGGCGATCGAGTGCGGTTCGAATCCTCGGTTTTCACAAGTCGGCCTCGAGCAAGGTTTCATGCAAATGTAGGCTCGCGGTGAGCTCTAGCCAGCCTATCTATCAGGTCTGTATTGTGGGTACCAAGCAACCATCGCTGAGTCTAGGAATAGCTTTGAATGACCCCGCATGGTTTGCAGTAGAGATGAGCACGGGCCGGATTTTTTCGGCCCGGCCCGCTCCAAAATCTTGCTCGGCCCGGCCCGGCCCGCTGGCAAAATTTTCCGGCCCGGCCCGGCCCGCTGGCAAAATCTTCCGGCCCGGCCTGGCCCGCTCCAAGATTCGGCCCGGCCCGGCCCGCAAAAAGAAAATTTCCAAAATTTTACTAACTATTATTTCTAAGGCTCCAATGCAATGCAATATGGAAACGCTAAAATATGCTACAAAATGTTAAATTTTGCTGTAACATAGCCAGAAAGAGTAGATATTTAGCTAATTTTAGCGATTTTAGAACATTTTCTATAGTCGATCTGGCCCGTGTCGGCCCGCGCCGGCCCGCAGTTAAAAATTTTCTCTGGCCGGCCCGGCCCGCTAACAAATGGACGTTAGGGCCGGGCCGACGGGCCGAAATGCTCATCTCTAGTATGCAGTTATCAGTTTAGTGAGTCAATCAGTTTAAGTTCAGAATTAAAGTAGAGATCACATGGGGGAGGTCAAACTTCAGGTACACTGTTAAAAAGACTCTTGTAGAAATAGCAGGAATTCTTGTAGTTTTCTAGAAAAGTGTTCCTGTGCCGGTGTCAGCTTCCTGATCTTCCACAAAAGTGGTATTTTTACCGGTCTCTCGAATAGTGAAAATTACAGGACTTACATTACAGGCACAGTTTCCTGTACAAAATACTAAGGAAACCTGTAGTTTTGTTACAGGAGTTTCCTGTAGAAAATACTAAAGAAACCTGTAGCTTTGTTCGACTTTTTTGACAATCATAAACCAGATACCATACCTGTAGTTTTTACAAGAAAAAACCTGTAAATTTTACTGGAGCGACCTGTTATTTCAAAAGGGGGGACAGGTGTGGGGGCGGCCGCTTTCAAAATGTTTTCGGCAGGGAGCTGCCGTTACAAAAAATTCACCCACGGGGTGCTGAAAGACAGAAAATTTGAAAATATTCAACAATTTCAGTCTTCAAAAATTATGATCACTGTCGCCCTTATATATTCAGTTTGCATTATCAGCTTATCGAGTACTTTCCCATAGAGTAAACTTGTACAACAGTGAAAACTACAGGTTTCACTTCTATTGAATACTGGTCTAACTTGTAATCCATTCAACCAAAGATGATCCTGTAAAAACTACCAACGATGTCCTGGGGGGTCCATTTTGGGCCAGTTTTTTTTCGACTTTCTGACTTTCTCCTATCTCGCTGACTTCTACAGATTTTATTGTCCAAACGGTATATTTTAACCAGTTTTTAACTTTTTTAAATTAAAGTCGTAACTCGTACGGTTGTCGAGTAATTTCACCTCAAAGTTGAGGATTCATGTGTTAAACATAGGCAGGCAGTGAAAAGCTGTCATTTTTTCGCGTGCGCCAAAAAAATCTCCCGACAAGCATTGATGAATTTGGAAAAATTTTACATTAAACTAACGCTGAAATGTTAAACTGCGGTATCTTGGAATTAGAATTTTAATTTAGGCCTTTAAAATTATTTAATTAATTTTGGAAGGATTAAAACTTAACATGATGCTAAAATCGTGTAAAGTTTAATCCATCAAAAATTATTAAAAAATTTTAAAGGCCTAAATTAAAATTCTAATTCCAAGATACCGCAGTTTAACATGTCAGCGTTCTTTTAATGTAAAATTTGTCCAGATTCATCAATGTTTCTCGGGAGATTTTTTTCGCGCACGCGATGACAACTTGTTTCACTGCCTATGTTTAATACATGAATCCTCAAATTTGAAGTGAAATTAGTCAGTTACGACTTTAATTTCAAAAACCCGTTAAAATATATCGTTTGGACACTAAAAATCTGTAAAAATCAGCGAGATCAGAGAAAGTCGAAAAAATGGCCCAAAAATGGACCCCCCCTTAACCTGTATTTTCTACGAAAGCATTTGTATTTATCATCTACAAAAGTGATTTCTGTAGTTTCTACTGGAACATTTTTAAGAGTGTACATTCTATAGGATTCTTACACACTTACTCAACAGTGGCAGGGCAAAGTACCTAAGCAAAATATTTTATTAACCGTTTTCATGATTAGTCTTTTGTGCAAAGCAAAGGATAGCTACTAGCTTCAAGTCTGCAAGCGGCAGGTGCACAAACATTAACGTTGTTTTGGTAGTAATTGCCTCGTTTGGGCACAGTTGCTAGGTTGAAGGACTGACTATGTGTGTAACTTTTAGTAGTTAGTTACGTAGAATTGCTACTATAGAGACGACTGCCATACATAACCATAAGCACAGAAGCAAGCAAAGCTTTATGAGTTGACTATTCCTTCCAGGCTAGCTTAGTCCTACTCTTAAGCTAGAGGAGAGTAGCTTTATTTTTTCTTCAAAATGGCAATTTCTTTTGATCTAGTAAACGATAATGCTCCCCCGTTGGCTCATCATGCCGCGATGTCAACCAGTAATGTTATTTTCATGCATGGTGGAATTCATAAGTATGGTTCCGGTAAACCGGATGGGTCTTTGTGGAGCTATGATCTCAAAGCTGATAAATGGACCAGGGAAAGCAAACGGGGTCCAACCAGGGCTTTTCATGAGGGAATAGCTCTAGATGAGAGGTAATTTTTCTGTCCAAGCTTCCTGCTTTTAACTTTTGAGGGTGCTATTAGGCTGGCATATAGTGTGTCAGTTTTTTCTTTACCAGGTTTTATTGGAGCTGTAAAAGTGAAAGTGTGAGAATTTATGTTTAAGTTAAAAGTGTTCCCTTTTTTCTACTTCCTATATACGTGCTCGACAAAGTTAGAATGATTTCAATTCCAATTCGGCCAATCGGGCGCCGGCCATGACCCAGTCCGTTTTCTGACTGGCAGGCCGGTCGGTCGCCGGAACTAGTCATTGCATTGCATCTGCTATAATCAGGGCCCCGTTGCATAAAAACAATTTTCATAAGTAAATAACAATAGGCAATTTAGGGAAATAGGCAATAGGGCCTATTGAAATGCGTTGCATAAAACACTATTTGTCATAAGCTCATTTTTCAATTTTTCATATGTACTTATTGACAACCAAACCAATAGGCACCTATTAAAATAGTTCAGCTTGCCGTTTATATAATGTATAGTTGCGGCACACACTGACGCAGTAGGTCTAAACAACAACTGTCATATGAAACAAAACATCAAGAAAATAATAGTACCAACAAGGAATAATATGAATAAGAATAATAGAATTGTAATAAACAATGAAATATTTAACAGATCAATCCTAATAAGGTTTCACAAAAATTCGTTTGTTTTGGTTAATTATCCGACGGCTACCAGTTTATTAAATTTTTCCAAGACTTTTGCATGCTCTTCATTGTTTAAATATTGTTTTAATGTGAAATTTTAAAATTAAATTCAATTTAGAAGATTAAATTTCATTTTAGGCAAAAACATAGAGGCAAATTTCACGAAAAAAGTTAACTCAGTTACTTTTTTCGTGAAATTTGCCTCTATGTTTTTGCCCAAACGTCTTTAGACATGGCTGAGACTTTCTGTTTCTTTTTTTCATCTAGTTTGTAAAAGCAAATTGTGTTGAATAGCTCATAGAAACACTTATAATTAGAAACAAATCATCTTCTTCGATAATTCGAAAATTTAACCGTTTCTATAGGTGAAATTTAATAGGTATTAAAATTGCACCAGTTTTATGCAACGCTCGCCTATTGAAATCGCCTATTAAATTGGAAAAATCGCCTATTGCCTATTGTAATTGAAAATTAGTTTTATGCAACGCTCTCAGCCTATTTACCTATTGCCTATTTACCTATTTGAAGTTTTATGCAACGGGCCCCAGGGGGTAACTGTAGCTATTGCAAAATGCACCAAACTAAAATAGGGCGAGACTGGCGCAACCGGCCTGTATTTACGGGCCTGGTTGACGGGCCGACCGACCCCCGCGAAACGAAGCCGCACAAAAACACTGGTAAGTAGTAGATTTCACCAACAACACTAAGTAAGGAATCTTAGAATTTTAGTTGTTGTTAAGATCCTAAAATTGTTGGTCATGTGTTGTACAGATAGAGTGTTTGTTATAATAATGATAATTGTTATAATTTAACTCCCGCATCCAAGAAATGGAAGTCTAAACTGTAAACATGGATCCATAATCTATGATTAGAAATATGTCGAATACTTTCTCATTGTTGATGAATGGAATTGAAAATGGAAATTGAAATTGCGGTTTAAACTTAGATTGGCGGATTTTTAATTGATCCGTGGAGTAATCTAACTTACGCATAAAATAGTTTGGTTACGGTTACGCAGACTTCGCTGAGGAAAAACCTTAGATCCAGTTCAAAACATAAATTGATTCCGTTGTTGCATAATGATTTTCTATAAAATTAACTTAAAATATTTACGTCTTGTGTAGTCATTCTTTTATAGTCGGGCACAAAATTGTAACTATGTCGATTGTCAACAAGCATGATAACTATCTAAACAGCTTAACAGCAGTCGGTAACACCTCTAGTTTTAAACGATTTCGTTCTTGATCAAGTTTAATTTGTTTTGATTTTAATGTAGTTTTGCTTTTGCAGTAAATTTAAGGCAAAATTTAAAGTTTATTTTAATTTAATTTCATTAAATCTTTTTCC
Organism: Trissonchulus latispiculum; assembly: GCA_030248195.1. Classification (NCBI taxonomy): domain Eukaryota; kingdom Metazoa; phylum Nematoda; class Enoplea; order Enoplida; family Ironidae; genus Trissonchulus; species Trissonchulus latispiculum. Next base: position 19,104 of record JASAND010011623.1, read on the forward strand.
AAGCTTTATTTATTGTATTCTAGGCTGCTAGTAATAGTCGGTGGATTTGACGGCAAGACTCGTGCTTCAGATGTGTGGTCGTACGACCTTCGTAGTGGGGATTGGCTGGAGAATGACTCCTCTGGGTTCCCTCGTGGCGGCGGTCTGAGCAGTTATACCTTGAGCTTACTGAAACGCGGTGACTCTGCTGTAATCACAGGGCGATTAGGCGGCATTCGAACGCATCGAAGAGCTGCTACTGTCATGAAACTCAGTGGTGAGTAGAGCTGTGCATAATCATAAATCTTGCAAAGTTGGTATGGCTAGTATAGACTTTTTGAAGTGGCTTTATGCTGATGTAGTTCAACCTGAATTGACATCACTTGTTTGATATTGGTACACTTGTTTGATATTGGTATCGGTGTGCTAAAATTATTTAATTCAGAGTCTTATTTAGTTTGTTGCGTCAATTTGACAAAAACAATGGGTTAGGGGGGTCACTCCTCAGACCTCAGACTCCGCTGTTATCGTCATTGGCAATGAAACAAATGTCATAAAGTTCTATATAATATTACAAAAAACAGAGCATTTATTTAACTTTTATGCTCTGGTTTGTGCTTCTGTATTGTGTTTAGGTACTGTATTTTTGATACGGAAAGTTTACTATTTGACTTTGTTTCTTATAGAAACCGGTCACGGCCACTTTGAATACAGCGATTTGCCCATCCATATAAACTCTCGTTCGGGTCACACAGCGACTGCCGTTTCATCCAACGAGTTGGTTATTATCGGCGGAAGAGATGAACAGGGTTCCCTAGACTACGAAGTTTTAGGCATTCCTTCCCTGAAGGTCACCAAAACGCGTCTTCGAATCGATTCAGATCAAGAGCAGGGCCGTCGAAGTCGAAGCAGAAGCTCCGGTCGCGGCGTTCCAAGTCGGAAGTTTCATATCGCTCTTCCTACCAGAGACGGAGACGTTCTGATTCATGGTGGAGAGGGATTCAATGCCCTCTGTAAGGAAGCTTGATTTGAAAATCGTACATAGGATTTTAGAAACTTAGGATTCCCCTTTGTGGCTTTCCAAGAAGGGTATACAATATTGCTTGTTTGTAGTTAAGAGTTTCAGCAGACAGTAAACAATTGTAAAGTTTTCACTCAGACTCAGAGGTTTTTTGAATTTTATTTCCAAGGATCTCTAGATATCTAACTCCAAAAGTCTTTTCCTGTTCCTCACTGTTCGAACTCTTCCCTCACAGTTGTGCAATGATTATAATTTATTATGTTATCTCTTTTGTCTACTCAAAGAGCGTTGTTCGACTGTCGGCAGAGTTAAGGCTCCCATCTCAACCAGGGTTTTTTTGGTTTTCGGATTTGCGTCAACCTTGCGTCCCGCTAAATTTAAGTTGCGTCCCGTTAAGAAATTTTGCGTCCAGGCAGAAATCTTGTTTTAGCGTGTTTTTTAGTGCAAAAATTGTTTTATTTATAAAAATTTCGATAATTTCTTTAGTGCAAAGCTATTTAGACTATTTAGAAAGCTGATGCTGCTTAACGGTAATGCACGATTACAGGACTACCTACCAACAATATATAGATGCGTCCAACATACACGACGGGGGGTCTGGCGGGCGGAGCCCCCAGAAGTTGAAGAATTTTTTTAAACTACAGAATAATCCGTAATGGAAATGTTTAAAAAGATTTTATTTGGCGTCTGTTGCAGAACTTAGTAATTTTCGATATATATATATTATTGACACACATTATTCCGATATTTCAATGTTAGTTAAACTAATTAAAGTATTAAAAATTTATGAAATATTTAGGAATATCATTGAGAAGAAAAGTAGCAAACATTAAAACATACATTCGGTTTCGCAAACTTTGACAACTGGTGATCCTTAATAGCAGGATTATTGCAAATGAGCACCGGAGGGTCTGGGGGGCGGAGCCCCCCAGAAGTTGGAGATTTTTCGAAATTACGGATTAAATCCGTTGTGGAAATGTTTAAAAAGATTATTTGGCAACTGTTACATACATCTATTCTAACTAAAGCTCCTAACGCTAATGCATTTTTTGTGTTAATTGCATCTGCGAATTCTTGAATTTTGAATAAACTCAGTATAAAGTCAATAGAGAAGCGTGTATGCCCCAGGCAGCGTTATTCAACTGCAAAACAGTGAAGCATTTGTAAATACTATTAACGTTAGTTACAATAAATGGATAGTGAATTGCTCGTACATAGGTCTTTTGTATTTGAAAATTTCAGAAAAATGGTAATCTTGCATTATTTTAAGTTGCCATTTGTGTATTTTTTGCGAAAAACGTTTTTTTAGAACCAAAAAATTTGGATATTCTGCTTCTGCTCCAGTTACAAATTTTGTTAATTTCGGGGTTTTACTTTAGTACTAATCTTGATCCTGCCTGACCTGTTGAATGAGAACAATATAAATGTATAAATATATATAAATGTATATAAATGCACCTAGTAATCTCTATGTATTTATTGACGTGAAATTCATGAGTTCGAAAAAATCTGATATATATGGATGCAGGTGGACAACAACTTAACAAATAACATTGAGTAACATTGAGACATGACCTTGCACCTTGGCATTCCATGACAAAGTGGGAAACACCGGGGGTCTGGGGGCGGAGCCCCCAGGACTCGAAGAAATTTTTGGAAAAAACGGAAAAATTGGTACTGGAAACATTTAAAGTTTTTACTCTTACAAAAGTGAATTTTCTCCCGAAATAATGTTGCGTCTAGCTTGCGTCCCGCTAAAATTTCATTGCGTCCAGATAAGAAACTTTGCGTCCAGACGCACATCTGGACGCAAAAAAAACCCTGATCTCAACTCATAAGGAACGCATTGCGCAAGAAGTTCCGAGGCTTCGATCTGTCTACACACAGAATTTCAATAATTTCATTAGCAGTCTTCTTTACTTCTTTTTCGTCTTTCTTTAATATATATTATTGGGATCGTCAGGAGTCGGATTTTACTGCTGTAAACATGTTTATGAAAACCACTTGTTTAAAATGTATTTGCAGGTACATATGCAATTACAAATATTTTTGCTTCAGCAACACGAAATGCAGCCTATTCCGATCTTTGTCTCTGGAAGCGGGGAAGGTTTTCAGAATTAAAAAGTCACAAAATCCCACCTCTGACTGGTCATAAAGCCGTCTTTTGTGGCCACCACATTTTCGTTACAGGAGGATTTGGTCATAAATTTGCACCAAGTGAAATTGTGTATGAAGTTGTACAGTCGGACTAAAGAAAGTTTCTTTACTGGTTATGTCATTGTGTATTTCTATGAGTTTATTATAACTTGTAATATATATACATCAACATGAAACGAAACTGTAGTAAGTGATTAAATATTAATTCAAGCATATAACACTCAATGGTTTATATTATCCTAACGATTGAAATACATCCAAATAGATGAGTTTGTACTCCCTCAAGAAATTATTGTAGTTGCATGAATACGTATCATGTAGTACAGTTTAGTAATATACTGGATTACGTCATCAGCTTACACCGGAGTAATACTGTTTGTTCTTATTACGGTATGGTAGCCACATTCCCGACACTGGGTCTGTGATGAGTGGGCACCACATCCGGCTGTGGATGGACCTGTCGGTCAGCGGCCCTTCTTTTCCAAAATGATAGGTATCGCGTCGGTCGTGAATGGCCGGCTCCGGCTTCTCTGAAAGCTCCGGCTGCCAGTTGAACGGCTTCACTCTTCGACTCTTCAGATTGGTATGGTCGTTTCCCCGTTATCAGAAGATCGAACAACCCACCGATGGCCAGACACGAAAATAGGAACCAAACGAATGGTGATACCAGAATGTGTAGGCCGTTGAGGGACAGGGGGATTCTTTCTTTCAGGCTAGGTATCAGTCTTGGAGCATACAGATCAACCACAAACATTGCAATAAAGCAGAAAAGCTGCACCATATTTGCCAACCAAAATAGGAAAAATAGGTAGAACGGGATTCTGCCGACAAGCAGTAGCATCGACAGTGCTGCTGTTGCAGTGTACAAACCGCTACAGTAAAGCATAAAGCCATAAAATACCGTAAAGTTCATACCCCAGGATATACCGGCCAGTGGAGGCATATTGTGGACGTTCAGAATAAAATAGTGAAACATTTCAGCAGAGCAGAGTGTGACACCAACAACCTCCTTTGCCCTCGCCTTAACCTCAACCCAGATCGAATTTTCCATCGGGGGGCGTCTCATAAGTGCCACAGGGACCGTACAAATTCGGAGAGTTCTGCCGGTATTCCCCATCCATCTTACCAGTGATAACATATCAAAAAGGTCATAACCCGGATGTATGTAGTTTCCGTCCATGCATAGCCGCAGAGAAAATGAGAAAACAGACACAGCATTGATACTGAAGGGAACAAATGCCCCAAGGGTTAGAAATGACCAAAATATTCGACTTAGTCGAGTTACGGCACAGGTGTTTCCAAGTCCAACCGTGTGTATCATTGGACTTTGGAAGATCAGGCCCGTTGGATCGTCTTCCCTTACGTAACAGGCGGTCAAGGCCGACAGATAATCCGTTGGAAATCGGATATCCGGATCACAAACGGTAACAATGAACTTGGACGGATCAAAATACTTTCCCAGGCCGTGATCAAGAATGGCCGTGACTTGCCTGAGGGCATAGTTACTGCTGGAGCATTTCCCAAACGTCTCTTCCTGTAGATTTAGTTGATGAATGGAAAACTGTAGTCGTTTTAGGTTCAGGTCTTCTCCCAGCTTTTTCAGCGTTTTACACTTTGCCTTAACATGAGGCGTTGATTCTTCGAAGGCAACGATGACCGTGGTGTGGCGAGCTTCCTCCTGAGCTCCCAGACTTTCGATGCACTGTGTTAGATTCTCCATTGACTCTTTGTAGCAGCACACCACGACTATGTGCTGTAGCTTGTGCTGTCTGGCTATCTCATCTGTGTATTTGTAATTTCGAACCCTTAAAGAATATTTTGGAAAAGTTTTAAATTTTAATTCTTAATGAAATAAAATAAACTAATGTTTTTAATTTCAAAACATAATGCAAATACAAGAGCCAATACACCAGATACAGATGCTCGCAAGCTTTTTGTTGTTCACATAAGTAGATATAGTTTATAGTTTTTTGCATTTGCAGCTTTTCCATATTTACAGCTTTTATGAACTTCCAATTGAGTAATCTGAACACATACTTACTGATTTTAAATATAATAAACTAGATAGCCAACTTACAGATACAATCTTTTGACAGTTTTCAGGGCAATAACAGCTACCGTAATCCAGATAGCTGTAAAGGCCCATTGTGTCACTGTTATCAGAAGTCCTGCCAATTTAGCACTGACCGTCTGAATCCATAATGGAGAGGGAATAACCAAGACGACCAACAAATTCAATAGAAGATTCCACCGTAGTCGTTTATTAGCCATATCGTTAGAAAACCATTTCATAAAATTGTAGGATATCTTGCGCTTCGCCCCTCCCTCTAGGCTACAGTATTTAAGTTTTCACAGTTAACTTAAAAATTTTATACAGGAACACACTGAGGCCGATGGATTTTAGTCTTCCACTTCTTTTGCATATATGAGTTTGTAGCTGCTGAACATAAGGCTGAAGTCCGTTTCGCTTTCAAATTAAGCTTTTAGCTACTTTAGAATACCTAAGTCAAAGTTTAAACTGATTGCGTTAGCTCACACTGAACTATCGAAAAGCTTATTCTAAAAGCAGATTTCAGATTCAAGTCAGAACCCCAAAACTGTGTGTACATGGATGCTTCAGTAAGCTTGCTGAACTCAAATGTTTGGGATGTTTTCGGTGAATCTATTCTTTCTAGTTCTTTAATTTTACGAAATTTCAAGGTTATATATACTGGTTATAATTAAATTACATATGGCTGGGGCGGCAAAACACAAAATATCCAATTTTTATGTATTGATTACAACGCAGAGAAAGCTTATGGTTTAGGCAACAGCGATACCGTTATACATACGCCTAAAGTTTAACCTTGGAGTATGCTACGAAAGCGAGCACTGATGGTTAAGCCTATGTTCATTGGAAAAACAGACATTATTTGAACAAAATTGTTACGCAGATGACTGATTCGCTCACTGTCTGAACCAACATTATTTCGAGATAATTCATCATAAAAATCATCCAAAAACCGGATTCCATTGTAAATTGTCTTGTGCTTTGAATATTCAGAATGGAATGAAACGAACGAATGAAAAGGCTGGACCTGGATTCATAGAATATTTAGACTAACATGAGCACAACGAAGAAATGCATGAAAAATTGTGTTGCAGACCATTCTGTATCAGTATCGATCCCAGTAAACAACATTAATCATTTTATGATCTCTAAACAGTTTATCAATAGTTTGAAAAAGTAGTGTATGATTTGTTCAGAATATTAATGCACTAAGAAAGCAAGAGTAATTTAAAATATTTAATGAGGAGGGTAGGGGGCATTCAGTTTAAAGTTCAGTTCTAGAAATTTCTTGAAAATTACTAGATTACATTGCAAATGCATTGCATTGTAAATTTGCTGCTGAATTACTAATGTGTATTTTTGTCAATAGAGAATAAGTACAGAATAGAAATGTCAGTACAGAAAATTAGTGTTGTTCGCCGGCCCAATGTATCATCTCCGGTTCATCGGCCTTCATCGGCATGACCGGCCGCCCGCTATCCAAAATACATGTACATAGGCCTACAAACATAAGATATTAGACAGTTTTAAAGGCAGATTGTAGCAGGTGTAAGGTGTAAGCCGCAGAAACTGTCACCGGTAGGCCGGCCGGCCTGTTCTCGCCAGCCGGTGTCGTAAATTAATTCCCCCTTTCCAGCTATAATATTTCGGGGTGTCTTCATTGCCGAGAATTGCGTTGCCGAGAATACACATTGCCGAGAAAGGCATTGCCGAGAATTATATTGCTGAGAAAGTGTCTTTGATGAAACCTGCTTAGATTCATCCAATCTTAGCCTGACTTGGCGAACCCCCCCCAAATGGGGACCCCATTCTGCCTACCCCCCCCCCCCCCACCAAACGGGAACACCTTTTGCGTACCCCCCCCCCCCACTAAACGGAGACCTCTTTTGCCTACTCCCCTCCCCCCACCAAACGGGGAGGGGGTATGCTTGTCGACCTCCCCCCCCCCCCACCAAACGGGGGAACATTCGCGTATTGTGGTCGGAGCACTGTTACGCAATGCCAAGAAGTGAAGCCCCTAGTGGCTTACTCTTCTTCCATAATATAAAGGAATAAATTATGGACTCTTAGAGTTTAAGCGAGCTCTACGTCTACAGGTAATGAAGGAACGCTCCGCATCCAAATTTACAACTTAAAGCTTTAAAGCTAAATCTCTTTCGAATATCTTGCTACCTTCGATCCTGAGATTAGCAATTCCTTAATTTTAATGTATTCATTAATTAATAATTTCATTAATAAATTAATTAATTTGTGCAATTCAATTTAATGAAATTGAAATATAAAAGCTTTGAATTAAGCTTGCATACATACATTTCTTAACTGCTTAGAATGTATTGTTGCATTTAAAGACTGAAATACACTTGCAGCATAGATAAAGCAGGTTTCATAAAATGCACTTTCTCTGCAATGCAATTCTCAGCTATGCTTTTCTCGGTAATGCAAACTATGATTCTTAATCTTTCATGCCTTTCTCGGCAATGTGCATTCTCGACAATGCAATTCTCGGCAATGAATGTTACTCTTGCTGTTTTGACCCTGCTAAATTTGCTGCATCATTTGACGAGGTTTCACTTAGAGAGGTGGAATATATTGTAGCCGGGAGAGGGAAAATATCACGGGGGGAAATATTATACCTTATAGGGGGAAATATTATACCCTATAGGGGGAAAATATCACGGGGGAATATTATACGACCCCAGCCGGCATTGCTTGGAGTGGTGGTACCGAAGGGGCCGGTTCCAATTTTCAAAACTGGTTCCGGTTCTAGGGTACCGGTCCCGGGTCCGGTTCTAGCTTCCGGTTCCCAGTTCAAAGTACAAAATTTGTAGTTACAATCTTTGCATTAGATATCATTTCGTGCAAGTCCCCTATAGGTTTATACAATCAAAATGACAAAGCATTGCTACAAAACAATCGGGATAAAACAATAATAAACAATTGGTTTAAAGCTTTTTGGAATTTCTGAAATAATGTTTTTGGCTTATTTCGAATATGCTTCATTAGATTATCTGTTACTATACTTACAGCATACATATGTAGAGGATATGTGTGTATGTGTCTAATATTGTGTGTGTATGTAATGCTCAACACTTCTCTTTCGCCTAGCTAGCTGCCGGCTTGCTGCCACATATGCACTAGTTGGTCGGGGAAGGTTGGGTTGGGCTAAGCGTCCCCACTCTATTGGGTGTTCCCCCACATGCATATATGTGTTATGTTGCTATTGGCTGGGAGGGTTTTCCTAAGCCCCGCCTCCTGGGGGTCTCAACAAAACCTCTCCCATCCTATTCAGTTGGGTTGTGTTTGTCACGTTTGTTGTCTGCCTCCCTGGTAGCAATGTTGTGTGCACTCGCCTTGGGCTCCCTTGTCTAGACAGTTGGGTCTCCCACCCCCTTCTGTATTTCCGGTCTCTCCGGCTCCTGCAAAGGTTTGTTACCCTGTACGTAACCGCCAGTACGGCATTATTGTTATTATTGCTATAACATGTTTGTGTGTACTTTCTATTCAATATAACTGTGTCATTTCCGGCCTGCGCGCCATTATTAAACCATCTTTATTTAGGTGTGTTATTTAGGGCTTATCTAGGTTTAGCTAAGTTAGTTGTACGTGTAACATCTGTTACTGGCGAGGCTCCCCACGGACTGGCTCTCTACATTCGGCCAGGCGCGTTATCCATTGGGCGCAGTTCCAGTAGCAAGTGGTTGGTAATCGCTATATTACAACACTTCCGCTACATTAGTCTGCCAGGACGCAACCTGGTTCTTTTGCGTATTTTTTTCTTCCTGTTCTGATCGGCGCTTGGGAGAAAAGGCAGTACGCCGCTCCCCAACGATTTCGATTCGACCTGTAATTTCCTGTGATTTTTCGAAGCGACAACTGGAATTCGGAACGGCAGTACGCCACTTCCTGAGACACATTCGAATCTACGAACTTCAATTCGAACGAACGGCAGTACGCCCGTACCGGTTCCAAATGCGCTTTTTCTTCCATCTACGTTACGAAATCCAGAAATTTGGGTCGGCAGTACGCCATATTATCCCAAATCGCCACGATCAGCTGAAGATTCCGAAGACGCCTGAAAATAAGAACAGTACGTTCGTCCTGAGCTTTCTGCGCCGTTTTACGAATCTACGTACCTAACTTATGCTTTTCCTTAATCCACCTACGAGAGCGGACTCGCTGGTATTTTTGTAAGTTTGTCTGGGTTATATACGTACGTATAGTTGTCTCCATTTTTCTGTCTATTGTCAAATATAACCAGCCTGAACGGCCAATAACCTCTGTCTTGTGGTCATTGTTATTGTGTACATTAGGCTGTAAATTTTTGTGCCCTTTGTCTACGTACGCCCATTTTATTTACACAGTTTGTATCATATTGACTTGTCTATACAGTTTCTGTACAACCTATTTTGTACCTCTTTAATGTATACGTATATTAGTCGTCATACATTAGTCTGTATTCTTGTCTTATACTTGACCTCTGTGTAATTTTGTAGTTTTTCCTTTTGGGGTACATTATTTGAGATAATTTAGGGACCTTTTTTTGGGATTATTTTTCTGAGATAGGTATAATTTTCGTTATAATTATTATAATTTTATTTATTATCAATTTTTTAATCCGTAATCTGGTTTCTTCCTTGTATTTTTCTATAATTATACCTGTCTAATTTTATTTTCTCTTTTAGGTCTCGTAAGTTCCTACCTTTTTTGGTTAATTTTAATAATTATCTTTAATTTTGTATTCTTATTTTAAATCTTCATTACCTTTGGGGTACGTACGTATAATTGTGCCTTGCTTTTATTCAAGTACTTCAGATAGAAATTTCTTTTGGTATGGAGAAACTGTTCGAGAGACGTACGTCCAGACGACCGCACGAAAAAGCCGTGCGAGAAGCCTCACTTGCCAATCAACGACATCTGGAATCTTGTGGTTCATCATGCGTGGGCTGTCCGTCCATGCGTCCAAAGGCGAATTCTGTCAACGCCGAGCCTCCGAAGCGTCTGACGACGCACTTGGCTCGTGCCGGGGCAGATTCGTTTCCCTCTAAATCGGTCAGTTCGACCAATCTGGCTCCCTTTCCTGATTTCGTTGGCCCTAATCGTCAAAATGGCCGTCGCGAGTCCACTTCGTCATCCGTGTCGACGGAATTCGGCAGCGCTCGTGACGTATTCGACGATCCTGAAGAAGAAACCACCCAGTACGGGTCGGACACTGATTCGCTAGCGCATTTCGATCCTACGCAACATCAGTTAACCGGCCTGTCAGGCCAAATTCGTCTTCAGCATTCGTTTATTGATCGTCCACTGCCGAACTTTACCTGGAACTTGGTCTCCGACGCCAGCGACAATCCTGGTCCCAGCCTCCAATCGAGCCCTGGGGACCGGACGGTCATCCTGCGGGATCCATTTTTGGGACAATTACCCACCTTTGATCCGGTTTCCCCTTCAGGGACATTTCTATCTCTCGGGAATCTAGACACTGGAGGCCTGGTTGCCCAGGCTGGCCAACTGGTTCGCCCAGCTCTTTCTTCTGCGGAGCTGGCGGACCTAAATATGGACTTTGACCTGGGTCTGAACTTGGGTCTTACTCCACCTATGGAGCCATTTTATTCGAACAGGACTATTGTTAACACCTGGTCTCCCACGGATGAGCACCGTCTCTCCTGGGATCCATCTGCTTTGGGAGGACGCTGGACTATTTTTGACCCACCGGTGAGTCACGGTTTTAATTTTGGCGTGACGCAGGGGACTCTACCCCCTGTGTCCATTGGCCCTATATTTGACACTATTTTGACTGTACACACGCCGCGGGCGGCGTACCAGGGTACTTTGTCCCGATTTCAGCAGCAGCAACGTGGAGCGGAATTCGTCCTGACCGTTAATACCCGAGCGTCCACGAGTCGACAGCCAGTTCGGCTATTCCCTTCCACCCCATTACGGACCTTTTCACCAGTGCCTCGTCGATCGCGTCGTCTTGTGGCACTAAACATGGGATCACGTTCTGGTCAATCGTTGGCCAGACTCAGGTTCTCTTCTGAATCGTCAGGAGAGGATGCGCCTCCCCCAGCTTTGTCGGCTCAAGCAGCCTCACCATCTTTTGCGGGCCCTGTCCGATTGACCGCAACTGTCAATGTCCTTCAGATGTCGCCTGACACGATGGTCGAGGAAGGCGATCTACAATCACAGCTAGAGGCCGTAGCTGCGCTTTCGAAGGGATTTGGCCAATCCTCTTCGGATAAGGAGACGTGTCCTCCATATATACGAGATCTGCAGCGTCACATGCAGAATGTCCAGAACCTGGTAATCCAGAATACCGGACTGACTGTCCCCATTGGTACCGAGGGGGCGTCTGCCTGTGCTATTCTGGATGATCCAAGCATGGAAGGCCTCGACGAAGAAGATCCTTGCATGCTCATTGATCAGCAATCACGAGGTAATGCTGGTGCCGCGATAAAAAATCGAAATGATCAACAGGGTTTTTTCTGCGTGCCTCTATTGTGGAACTGATGGGCATCACTGGTTGCGATGCCCTCACTATATCCGCTCAGTACGAGTATGCGGGAGCAATCCTCGTCGTGGATCTATGTTCCGCAGCCCTCCATTTGGCACCCTGGTTTTCCAGGGACCTTTCTCGGCGGAGAACCCGAATTCTTCGTCTGATAATAGGCAGAAGACACAGCAGTCAAACTCTGGTCGCGGTGGTGGCTTCAAGAAGCAATTCCGTGGGAAGGGCAACCGTTCTGGAGGGCAAGGTGGTAAAGGTGATCAAGGTGACAATTCCAGTCAGAACCAGGGAAACGAGTAACAGGGGAACGGGGCCCCCAAAAGGTCTCGCACTCCCCTGTTGTCCAAATGGTCATCCCTAGTGGAACGGATCCGACGATCCATCTATCCACTTGCCCACCCTCTTCTTCGCCCGCTGTCCCTTGCGAAGATACTCTGCCGACTTTAGGGAGTGGACAGGTATTTATGCTCTCAGATCAGGATGGACAAGGTACTGACGATTCTCTTTTGCAGGTCGGGAATCACCCAGATGAGTGGGCTTGCATCATGGGTTTCCCACGTCATGCGTACCAACATTTGGTTTGCCAGAACGGCTGGGACCTCTCTGATCAAGACAGGGATCAGAACCCTAGCCACAGCCGTTCTGAGAAACGGGGGTTTAAGAAGAAGCGAAACAATGGTAAGAAGAATGATATAACGGATACGGCGCCTACTTCCAGTGATTACCCGGACAGTACGTCCACTCTGCAGAAGAAGTCGAGCCTGTCGTTATCCGTCGGTGTTCAGGTCTCTTCTATGGAAAGCCACATTTCTCTTCAGGAAGCGAGTCGGGCGACTCTTTCGGTTTCGGAATCTCCTACCGATGTGTTGACGAAGAAAGCCCGGGCTCGTAACACGAGCCCCGGGGACCGCCCTAACGTCGGTCTACACCTAAGGATCCCACGTCTACGCCTAAGGCCAAAGCTCGTAGGCTTGGCACTACCGAACTTTCTAAACTGACTCTGCGCCGGTCTCCTCATGGTCAATGGCAAAAACCCGAGGTTAGGGTGACTCCGCAGTCACCTACCCCGGCCAACCAGCCGTCCAATTCGGATCTGGAACTTCTTTCAGCCCTTGACCTCGGTGACCTGGACGCAGATATGTTATTGGCGTATTGGGACAATTTGGTTGACTCTCATAGCGAATTCCGAAAGGAAGCCCAAAAGCTGGAAAATTCCATCAAGCGGCTTAAGGCGGCGGCTTATATAGCCTCCGAACATTTAGCCCAATGTATGGATGAATTCGAAGAGGTATTAGAGACATTCTTGCAACATCCAAAGGGTTTTACGGCTTCCGATTTGGCCGACTTGGACATTCCTGGTAACCTGGAAGCTGACCCTCCGGCCCTATGCGAGCCTTCAACGTCAAAGGACTCGAGCCTTGCAGCAACCGTGGTACGTACGGGAGACGAAATCGTGGTAAACGACGACTTTTTGGCCTTGTCTGACGGCATACGTAATTCCGTTCAGCAGGTAATTGCTGGCGAAAGCGTCTTTTACGTCAAAAAAAACCCCACGAAGATTGCCTTATTTCTATGCTCCCTACGTACTGGTTCGCATCGTGGCCCGGTGGCAGTTTTGGCGCTAGTGGACACAGGCGCCACTGTATCCTTGATTTGGAAATCATTCTACGCCAAGATCAAGGACCACGTGCAAGTTCCAATGACTGTTTCCTCTCTTACCTCCATCTCGGCAGCCGGTGACGGTACTAAATTGACTATTTCTGGTCAGTGCCAATTGACCTTGCGATTGAAGAATCTTCAGGCAACACATCTATTCTACGTGGTCCCATCTCTACAGCAGGAGGTCCTCCTTGGACTTGACTTCCTGTTTTCCTTGGACTTCACGGTGCATCCTCGCGGTGGATACATTGAGACGTCGGCAGCGACTGGAGACCGTGCTTTCTCCCTAAATCGGACTGAGTTGCAAGCTATTGCCTCAGCCTATGGCATTGAGGTCACGTCTGCGGTAACCCTATGCGTCCGGGAAGCAGTCAGGCTTTTCCCGGACCGGGAACGTTTTGTCCCTGCCCGAGCTGTTCGCGCTAACGGCTCATTTTTGGATTCGTCCTGTCTCGCCTACTATGAACCTGATGCGGGCGTGATTGAGAGTCGAGCGGTATACCCTCAGGCCGGCGTTCTGGACATAACGCCAAAGGTTTCGTATATTCGGGTGTACAATGGGGGCGACCGTATAGTTGACTTGCCCAAAGGTGCTTCTTTGGGCCGAGCAATCCCCGTATCAGAGGTCGACGAGATTCTGGGCATGGCATACGTTGTTGAGGGCGGAGGCCACCCCTCGATTTACCAGCACTTTCTTGTTTGGCCCAGACACCCAGCGATCCAAGCGCTCGGTCGGTCGGCCTTGGGAAAGCAGGGAGCTAGCAAAGAGCATCCTAGCTCGGTCAACCACCTGCAAGTACGGGCCCACCAGACACAAGAAGTGCGCAGCGTGACGACTCCGTCCGTGTCCAAGGCTGTTCGCCAACAGAGAGATTCGGGTACCACTGGCATGACAAGTTTTCGCAGCCAATACGGCACAGACGACGTTGTTCGTGGATCAGGTCTGGAGGAGAGCTTCGAAGGGGAACGTGTTTCTCCTGACCTATTACGCCGGGCACCAGAACCCACTCTCGAAGAAAAGATACGGGATACTGAAGCAAACGTCGATTTTGCCAAGATGACCGGCTCAGACGAGCTCAAACGGCAAATGAAGGATCTGCTTCTCGAATTCTACGATATTTTTGCCCGTCCTGGTAATCCAGGCCGGTCAAACGTCGATCGTCACGTCATCGATACGGGACAAGAACGACCCATTAAAAGTCGGCCATATCGTATGAATCCTCCTCAGAAGGCCGAAGTCGAGAAGCATATCAAAGCGATGCTGGAGGGAGGCGTTTGCGAGCCATCTACGAGCCCGTGGTCTTCACCTTGCATCCTCGTCGGCAAGAAGGATGGCACCACGAGGCTGGTGATTGATTACCGTCGGCTTAACAAGGCCACCAAGAAGGACAATTACCCCCTGTCAAAAATCGACGAGATTATGGATCAATTGAAAAGCAGCTCTATTTTTTTTCATCAATTGATCTGGCTGCTGGATATTGGCAGGTAGAGGTAGTTCCTCAGGATAGGGAGAAGACGGCTTTCGTCTCCCACATGGGGATTCTTTCATGTGAACGTTATGCCGTTCGGTTTATGCAACGCCCCCCCACGTTTCAGCGAGTCATGGAGAAGGTCCTCATTGGCCTACCTGTCTACATCAACGATGTTCTTATCCCGTCGCCGGACGTGTCCTCGCACCTGGACATGCTTCGGATCGTCCTCCAGAAGCTTCGCGACAACGGGCTGCGAATCAAACTGAAGAAACGCAGTTTTCTTCGACAACAAGTCCCCTTCTTGGGGCATATCATATCTCAGGACGGTATCTCGGTCGATCCGGATAAGGTGGCAGCTATGGCGAACCTGCCGCCTCCTGAAGATGTGAAGGGCGTAACTCCATTCCTGGGTACGAGCGGCTACAGAAGATTCGTTCCGGACTATACGAAGATAGCTGCCCCCCTATAGAGCTTCTCAAGAAAGACGCTGTCTTTCAGTGGAATTCTGATCGTCAGCAGGCATTTGATGCTCTCAAATGGATCCTTACTCAGGCCCCTGTGTTGGCTCATGAGGACTTTGAGGAAGTCTTCATCTTTTCAGTGGACGCTAGCCATCACGGCCTGGGGGCTGTCCTTGAACAGCCTGCGTCAGTGCCTCGCTGTGCCAAGAGTCCGGAAACGGCACGAATTGTGGTGACTCGGCCTGTGGCCTATGCTAGCCGAATGCTCACTACTTACGAGAAGAATCATTCTGCCACTGATCTTGAGGGAGCTGGAGTGGTATGGGCATGCCAAAAGTTCCGGCAGTACGTCTCAGCTGGACTTTTTATAATCCGGACGGATCATATGGCTGTGAAGGACTTGTCGAGTAACAGGTCAATTCTGGGTGCTAGTCGTCAAGCTCGGTTCGCTCTACGATTACAGGAGTTCGATTTCATCATCGACTATCGACCTGGTCGACAAAACGTCGTTGCCGATGCGTTGTCGCCTTTGCCATCATCGGAACGGCTTAACGAACTCGAGATGGACCTGACTGACGTCACGTACCCACCGGCCATATGCGCCTTAGACCATAGGTGCCAGTCGCTACCCGGAAGCGTGAGCAACGGATGGATCCTGAATGATTTCAGCCCTCTGTTTGATCTCACGGAACGCAAGGTTCAACCGAAGGATCCGCAGGTTTCGGTGCACCTGAAAAAGCTTCGGCCCATCTACTTCATCCAGAATGGTCTATCATTCCGATGGCATCGTGATGAGAGGGGCCATCGTCGGGGCAATGCCTTCAAGGTCATTGCGGTCCCTCAATGCTTTCGCCAAATGATACTGGAAGAAGTTCTTTCTGGTTATATGGTTGGCGGCCACCGCAGCCATAGAGCCGCTTATGCGAGTTTAGCTTCGCGCTATTTTTGGCCGACGATGGCGCAAGATCTCGCCGACTACACCAGCGCACGTAAGGTGTGCGCCAAATTCAATCCGGGCCCGTTGCGTCCACAGGCCGGATTGCAGAATGATGTTCGCGTCAACCGTCCCCTCGAACTGGTCAGCCTGGACGTGATGCATTGCACAAAAAACCCGACAAGCCGGGGAAATACGTGCATCTTAGTAATCGTGGATCACTTCACCCGGTACGCTGACGCGTTTGCAATGCTAAATGAAACAGCAGAAACGGTCGCCTAAAACTCGTTTCTCGTGGGGCGTGCCCTCTAATCTGCTGTCTGACCGCGGGACTAACTTCTTGTCCAAACTGTTTACCGCTCTGAGCGAGCTTAGTGGATCGAAACTGCAACGAACAACATCCTATCATCCGCGAACGGCGTGGTCGAAGAATGAATAAGACACTCCGAATGATTTTCAGCCGGTATGTGGATGTTTACCAGACCAATTGGGACGATTCTTTGCCGTGGGCCCTTTGTACGTAACGGGCGTCCATCCATGGCTCTGTAGGGGATTCTCCCCATTTCCTTATGACCGGTCACGATCTGCGTCTTCCACTGGGCCAGTTGTTTGACGGTCGTAACGATGAGGTCGTACAGAACTATGACTCTTGCAAACGGTCCCACCTTTCCGTCCTTCATAAGGCGTGGACTGCAGCCCGCCGGGGCCTGGAAGCTTCAACGCAGAAAAATCGGCTGGCTTACGACAAGAAGGTCAGCCCGATCCACTACGAGCCAGGCATGCTGGTAATGAGAAAGATCACAGGAGGAACTCCTTCCGGCATGTGTCAGAAACTACGGCCAAAATTCGACGGTCCGTACAGGATACTGGAGAAAATGTCGGAAGTCATCTTCAAGATCCAGAAAGTTGGAGCCCAGTCTGGAGAAGAAATCAGCCATATTTAGAAGCTGAAGCCATTTCTTGACCGTCCGGTCAGGAACCAGGCAGTACGCCTAAAATAAAAGGGTTACGGTATCTTTTATTCATAACCGGCAGTCCGCCACTTGGGTTGTTTTTGTATTTATTGTCCTCTGTATCTTGTCACGTCTACGTAGTCACGTGTTATTATCTTTGGGTCTTACTGTAGCTACGTACTTGTGTCTTTTTGCAGTCGCACGAGGAAGGCTGTCCACTATTGATTTTCTGCTGGGTAGCTGGACGCCCCTCTAGTGCGTATATACGTATATAAGTGTCCATTGCTTTGTGCTTGCAGTTTTCTTGTGCGTACGTATGTACCCGTGGGTTTTCTTGTAGGCATAGCAAGCCTGCTATGTCTGCAATTTTATCTGCGTGTACGTACGTACATACTTGTGGGTTTTTGCCGCGCACCTTAACCCACTTCCCCTGCCTGCCATTGCACCTTTTGGGGGGTGGTATAATAAATTTTATAATTTGGGTGGGTAAAATTTTCTTTACCTGGGTTTTCCCCCACACCCTTAATTATAATTTTTATTTTGTTTCTATTTACCCCCATTCCCAAAAGTGTTTGTGTTCACTAACGTATATATGTACCCCTCCACATTTTCAACCCTTGTTTGTGTTTATGTATAATATACCTCACCTTTTTTTGATTTCTTCAGATCTGGACCGGCCTAACGCCTTATTCATTACGAATTCTATTTCTGGATCAAACTACAACGCTCCTGGTGCTTCTCATTACGATTGCTGTCAGCAACTTTGTCAGCACTTTCATTCAGCATGGCGGCAAACCAGCGACGACGAGAAGACCAACTTGGTTCTTCTGGTTCTCATCAGGATCCCGTGGACCCAAATAACTTGGCCACATTCCCGTCCGTTGGTGGCCTCGTTTCTGTGGACGAGGAACTCACGGGTCCTACTCCATTTGGTATGAGGCCAGTTTACCCTCCTGCTTTAACCGGCACTTACGTGCTACCGCCTTCTACATCAGCCAGTTCGGCTAATCGGCGGCCTGGTTTTGGCGAAACTTTACCTTCGGAAGGTCCATCATTCAGCACCATTGTCACTCGAAGATCTGCGGTGGAGGCAAGCGGGACGGTGGTCGTCTATCCAGGGCTACAGCCAACCCCTCCCCCACACGGCAGTTCGCCTTTGCCGGGTGATCTCCCTACACCTCCGACCAGACCTGTTCCTGAGGCCCCAAGCAGTACGCCAGCGGCCGAGGAACGGAACAGGATGGATCGTGAGCGTGCCCCTGGTCCATCTAGTGCCTCTCCTTCTGGCCCTGCGGCTCAGCCGTCACCTTCGGTGGCTGGACCCCCAGGTTCTGGAACCCCGGACTCTTCTCGAACGGATCAGCGTTCAAAACGGTCGGCGGCCGACGCGGGTGCTAGTAGCGCGGCTAGTACTATGGAACGGCCAACCGCAGGAAAGAAAGTCAAGAAGGTTGTTTCTCCACCTTCTGGCTCAGTTCAACCTAGCGTTCAGACGACGACGGGAACGTCTGATGCCACTGTGACCGACCCATCACAGCAATGCCAACAGGACATTTCGGACTTAAATCAGCAGATCCGCATTTTGCAAGCAAAACGTCAGGAGGCAGTTAATCGACTACAGCAAATTAGCTCGCCTCAATCTGACTCTCTCCTAGCATCTATTCGACCTCAGCGGGAGGCGGCCCGTCAGGCAAATATCAGACTGACAACACCTGCTCAATCAGTTTCAACGAACGAGACCTCTCAGCCTCCATCTACGTCAGGCTCTCGTCCGTCTAAACGTCAGCGTCAACGACAGAAGAAGTCGAAGAAACCGGCTTCGCCTAAACCGGTGCTCGACGACATGCCTCAGCCTTCGCCTCCAGTCGTTTCGGCAGCTGGAGACCTACCACCTGTTACGGACCCTGTCACCGATACGACAACTAAAATACCTATCGTCAATTTAGCGTCAGATGACGAGGTTGGTACGGCGTCGGGCATTGTTATGGGCAACAGCGAACTTGCTGGCGTTCAGACCGGTTCGGACGAACCAAGTCAGCCTACTGAACCTCCGGCCGATGCGGCAGAACAACGCATGGCGGCTGGTATGGACAATCTTATCAACTTGATTCCATCAGTCG
>JASAND010011624.1:0-42712 GCA_030248195.1 Trissonchulus latispiculum
TGAGCTAATGCAGTGCTGGAAACGAATTTTGGTGACATGGTATCAACGAAGCTGCAGTTGACATAAAACATTTTGAGTCACACAATGAGCCATGCCTTACGGCAAAGGGTTCCATGGTGTAATGGTTAGCACTCTGGACTTTGAATCCAGCGATCCGAGTTTAAATCTCGGTGGAACCTTAAAACTTTTGTCCCAGCTTAACCTTACTGATGGCGGCGGAATATAGTTTATGTGATTACTGATCTACCCATTTTTTCCAAATGGAAGCTATCAAAAGTTTAGGTTCCACCGAGATTTGAACTCGGATCGCTGGATTCAGAGTCCAGAGTGCTAACCGTTACACCATGGAACCGCGATTCCTTGACGTAAGTAGTACTTGTTGACTGTTGTCCATCATGACGAATCCAGGTCAAATGTGTTGCAAAGACTGTTACATTACTGCACATGTCAGACAATGAAGGAGTACATATAGCATACCAGTTCGCAAGATAACAAACAACCACTTTGTCAATGTGCTGTTATAAGCGTAATTCTGTATTCTTGGTATGCCAGTAATAGGCACCAAAACATTATTCTCGAAACCGTCGATTATCCCTTACGATGTAGACTGAGCAATCGATGATGGGAGACGATCTTCAGTGCAGACAAACTGCCGTACAGTATAGTCAACACGACCAAAAGACTATAGTTGATGCAGATCAGATGGATAAGAGCTAACTCGACAACGTGTCAACGAACAGCTGGAAGAAGATATTTGCACACGCAGACAGATAAGGTCTGTAAGTAACAACAGATTCGGTAGAGTAATGTTTAGCACTCTGGAAATTGATTCCAGCGATCCGAGCTAAGATCTCGTTGGAATCAAAATCGAAGGATGACAGTGGCAAATTGGAGTTTAGCGTGAACTCAATTCTCTGACGGCTTCTGCAAATTGGGTGCAATTAAATTTTAGGTTCCATCGACATTTGAACTCGAATCGTTGGATTCAGAGTCCAGAGAGCTAACCGTTACACCATGGAACCGCGATTCCTTGAAGTAAGTAGTACTTGTTAGTTGTTACTGTTGTCCAAGATGACCGAATCCAAATTAACTGTGTTGCGCATGTTGTTATTTGCACTAGTCAGACTATGAAGGAGTACCATATAGCATAGCATTTTAAAATATATAACAAAGAACCAGTTTGCCATTATACATACTGTTAAAGGCGGGATCCCTTGTTCTCAGTTTGAAAACATGCTGTCACAAACCTTCTTCTTGAAACTTTCTACTCTCCCTGGTGGTGTAGACTGGACTGTGAATGATGGAAGACCATCTCCAGAGTAGAGAAAACTGACCTTACGGTGGAAACACGAGACGAAAACAGCTGAGCTAATGCAGTGCTGGAAACGAATTTTGGTGACATGGTATCAACGAAGCTGCAGTTGACATAAAATATTTAGAGTCAAGCAATAATCCATGACTTACGGCAGGTTCAATGGTGTAATGGTTAGCGCTCTGGACTTTGAATCCAGCGATCCGAGTTCAAATTTCGGTGGAACCTTAAAGCTTTTGTCCCAGCTTAACCTTACTGATGGCGGCGGAATATAGTTTATGTGATTACTGATCTACCCATTTTTTCCAAATGGAAGCTATCAAAAGTTTAGGTTCCACCGAGATTTGAACTCGGATCGCTGGATTCAGAGTCCAGAGTGCTAACCGTTACACCATGGAACCGCGATTCCTTGATGTAGTACTTATTGACTGTTGTCCATGATGACGAATCCAGGTCAAATGTGTTACACAGGCTGTTACATTACTGCACATGTCAGACAATGAAGGAGTACATATAGCATACCAGTTCGCAAGATAACAAACAACCACTTTGTCAATGTGCTGTTATAAGCGTAATTGTGTATTCTTAGTGTGAGAGTAATAGGCACCAAAACATTATTCTCGAAACCTTCGATTATCCCTTACGATGTAGCCTGAGCAATCGATGATGGGAGACGATCTTCAGTGCAGACAAACTGCCGTACAGTATAGTCAACACGACCAAAAGACTATAGTTGATGCAGATCAGATGGATAAGAGCTAACTCGACCACGTGTCAACGAACAGCTGGCAGAAGATATTTGCACACGCAGACAGATAAGGTTTGTAATTAACAACAGATTCGGTAGAGTAATGTTTAGCACTCTGGAAATTGATTCAAGCGATCCGAGCTAAGATCTCGTTGGAATCAAAATCCTACGATGACAGCGGCAAATTGGAGTTTAGCGTGAACTCAATTCTCTGACGGCTTCTGCAAATTGGATGCAATTAAATTTTAGGTTCCGTCGACATTTGAACTCGAATCGCTGGATTCAGAGTCCAGAGTGCTAACCGTTACACCATGGAACCGCGATTCCTTGAAGTAAGTAGTACTTTTTAGTTGTTACTGTTGTCCAAGATGACCGAATCCAAATCAAATGTGTTGCGCATGTTCTTATTTGCACTAGTCAGACTATGAAGGAGTACCATATAGCATAGCATTTTAAAATATATAACAAAGAACCAGTTTGCCATTATACATACAGTTAAAGGCGGGATCCCTTGTTCTCAGTTTTAAAACATGCTGTCACAAACCTTCCTCTTGAAACTTTCGACTTTCCCTGGTGGTGTAGACTGGACTGTGAATGATGGAAGACCATCTTCAGAGTTGGGAAAACTGACCTTGCGGTGGAAGCAACCAGACAAAAACGGCTGAGCTAATGCAGTGCTGGAAACTAATTTAGGTGACATGGTATCAACGAAGCTGCAGTTGACATAAAACATTTTGAGTCACACAATGAGCCATGACTCACTGCAGGTTCCATGGTGTAATGGTTAGCACTCTGGACTTTGAATCCAGCGATCCGAGTTCAAATCTCGGTGGAACCTTAAAGCTTTTGTCCCAGCTTAACCTTACTGATGGCGGCGGAATATAGTTTATGTGATTACTGATCTACCCATTTTTTCCAAATGGAAGCTATCAAAAGTTTAGGTTCCGCCAAGATTTGAACTCGGATCGCTGGATTCAGAGTCCAGAGTGCTAACCGTTACACCATGGAACCGCGATTCCTTGACGTAAGTAGTACTTGTTGACTGTTGTCCATGATGACGAATCCAGGTCAAATGTGTTGCAAAGACTGTTACATTACTGCACATGTCAGACAATGAAGGAGTCATATAGCATACCAGTTCGCAAGATAACAAACAACCACTTTGTCAATGTGCTGTTATAAGCGTATTCTGTATTCTTGGTTGCCAGTAATAGGCACCAAAACATTATTCTCGAAACCGTCGATTATCCCTTACGATGTAGACTGAGCAATCGATGATGGGAGACGATCTTCAGTGCAGACAAACTGCCGTACAGTATAGTCAACACGACCAAAAGACTATAGTTGATGCAGATCAGATGGATAAGAGCTAACTCGACAACGTGTCAACGAACAGCTGGAAGAAGATATTTGCACACGCAGACAATAAGGTCTGTAAGTAACAACAGATTCGTAGAGTAATGTTTAGCACTCTGGAAATTGATTCCAGCGATCCGAGCTAGATCTCGTTGGAATCAAAATCGAAGGATGACAGTGGCAAATTGGTGTGTCGCTTGAAATAAATACTCTGCCGGCTTCTGAAAATTGGGGCAAATTAAATTTTAGGTTCCATCCAAATTTCAACCCGAATCGCTGGATTCAGAGTCCAGAACTAACCGTTACACCATGGAACCGCGATTCCTTGAGTAAGTAGTACTTGTTAGTTGTTACTGTTTTCCAAGATGACCGAATCCAAATCAACTGTGTTGCGCATGTTGTTATTTGCCTAGTCAGACTATGAGGAGTACCATTAGCATAGCATTTTAAAATATATAACAAAGACCAGTTTGCCTTATACTACTGTTAAAGGCGGGATCCCTTGTTCTCAGTTTGAAAACATGCTGTCACAAACCTTCTTCTTGAAACTTTCGACTCTCCCTGGTGGTGTAGACTGGACTGTGAATGATGGAAGACCATCTCCAGAGTAGAGAAAACTGACTTTACGGTTGAAACACGAGACGAAAACAGCTGAGCTAATGCAGTGCTAGAAACGAATTTTGGTGACATGGTATCAACGAAGCTGCAGTTGACATAAAATATTTAGAGTCAAGCAATAATCCATGACTTACGGCAGGTTCCATGGTGTAATGGTTAGCACTCTGGACTTTGAATCCAGCGATCCGAGTTCAAATCTCGGTGGAACCTTAAAGCTTTTGTCCCAGCTTAACCTTACTGATGGCGGCGGAATATAGTTTATGTGATTACTGATCTACCCATTTTTTCCAAATGGAAGCTATCAAAAGTTTAGGTTCCACCGAGATTTGAACTCGGATCGCTGGATTCAGAGTCCAGAGTGCTAACCGTTACACCATGGAACCGCGATTCCTTGATGTAGTACTTATTGACTGTTGTCCATGATGACGAATCCAGGTCAAATGTGTTGCAAAGACTGTTACATTACTGCACATGTCAGACAATGAAGGAGTACATATAGCATACCAGTTCGCAAGATAACAAACAACCACTTTGTCAATGTGCTGTTATAAGCGTAATTGTGTATTCTTAGTGTGAGAGTAATAGGCACCAAAACATTATTCTCGAAACCTTCGATTATCCCTTACGATGTAGCCTGAGCAATCGATGATGGGAGACGATCTTCAGTGCAGACAAACTGCCGTACAGTATAGTCAAC
This sequence comes from Trissonchulus latispiculum, assembly GCA_030248195.1. NCBI lineage: Eukaryota > Metazoa > Nematoda > Enoplea > Enoplida > Ironidae > Trissonchulus > Trissonchulus latispiculum. The sequence continues at coordinate 4,732 of JASAND010011624.1, forward strand.
ACGACCAAAAGACTATAGTTGATGCAGATCAGATGGATAAGAGCTAACTCGACAACGTGTCAACGAACAGCTGGCAGAAGATATTTGCACACGCAGACAGATAAGGTTTGTAATTAACAACAGATTCGGTAGAGTAATGTTTAGCACTCTGGAAATTGATTCAAGCGATCCGAGCTAAGATCTCGTTGGAATCAAAATCCTACGATGACAGCGGCAAATTGGAGTTTAGCGTGAACTCAATTCTCTGACGGCTTCTGCAAATTGGGTGCAATTAAATTTTAGGTTCCATCGACATTTGAACTCGAATCGCTGGATTCAGAGTCCAGAGTGCTAACCGTTACACCATGGAACCGCGATTCCTTGAAGTAAGTAGTACTTGTTAGTTGTTACTGTTGTCCAAGATGACCGAATCCAAATCAAATGTGTTGCGCATGTTCTTATTTGCACTAGTCAGACTATGAAGGAGTACCATATAGCATAGCATTTTAAAATATATAACAAAGAACCAGTTTGCCATTATACATACAGTTAAAGGCGGGATCCCTTGTTCTCAGTTTTAAAACATGCTGTCACAAACCTTCCTCTTGAAACTTTCGACTTTCCCTGGTGGTGTAGACTGGACTGTGAACGATGGAAGACCATCTTCAGAGTTGGGAAAACTGACCTTGCGGTGGAAGCAACGAGACAAAAACGGCTGAGCTAATGCAGTGCTGGAAACTAATTTTGGTGACATGGTATCAACGAAGCTGCAGTTGACATAAAACATTTTGAGTCACACAATGAGCCATGACTCACGGCAGGTTCCATGGTGTAATGGTTAGCACTCTGGACTTTGAATCCAGCGATCCGAGTTCAAATCTCGGTGGAACCTTAAAGCTTTTGTCCCAGCTTAACCTTACTGATGGCGGCGGAATATAGTTTATGTGATTACTGATCTACCCATTTTTTCCAAATGGAAGCTATCAAAAGTTTAGGTTCCACCGAGATTTGAACTCGGATCGCTGGATTCAGAGTCCAGAGTGCTAACCGTTACACCATGGAACCGCGATTCCTTGACGTAAGTAGTACTTGTTGACTGTTGTCCATGATGACGAATCCAGGTCAAATGTGTTGCAAAGACTGTTACATTACTGCACATGTCAGACAATGAAGGAGTACATATAGCATACCAGTTCGCAAGATAACAAACAACCACTTTGTCAATGTGCTGTTATAAGCGTAATTGTGTATTCTTAGTGTGAGAGTAATAGGCACCAAAACATTATTCTCGAAACCTTCGATTATCCCTTACGATGTAGCCTGAGCAATCGATGATGGGAGACGATCTTCAGTGCAGACAAACTGCCGTACAGTATAGTCAACACGACCAAAAGACTATAGTTGATGCAGATCAGATGGATAAGAGCTAACTCGACCACGTGTCAACGAACAGCTGGCAGAAGATATTTGCACACGCAGACAGATAAGGTTTGTAATTAACAACAGATTCGGTAGAGTAATGTTTAGCACTCTGGAAATTGATTCCAGCGATCCGAGCTAAGATCTCGTTGGAATCAAAATCCTACGATGACAGCGGCAAATTGGAGTTTAGCGTGAACTCAATTCTCTGACGGCTTCTGCAAATTGGGTGCAATTAAATTTTAGGTTCCATCGACATTTGAACTCGAATCGCTGGATTCAGAGTCCAGAGTGCTAACCGTTACACCATGGAACCGCGATTCCTTGAAGTAAGTAGTACTTGTTAGTTGTTACTGTTGTCCAAGATGACCGAATCCAAATCAAATGTGTTGCGCATGTTCTTATTTGCACTAGTCAGACTATGAAGGAGTACCATATAGCATAGCATTTTAAAATATATAACAAAGAACCAGTTTGCCATTATACATACAGTTAAAGGCGGGATCCCTTGTTCTCAGTTTTAAAACATGCTGTCACAAACCTTCCTCTTGAAACTTTCGACTTTCCCTGGTGGTGTAGACTGGACTGTGAATGATGGAAGACCATCTTCAGAGTTGAGAAAACTGACCTTGCGGTGGAAGCAACGAGACAAAAACGGCTGAGCTAATGCAGTGCTGGAAACGAATTTTGGTGACATGGTATCAACGAAGCTGCAGTTGACATAAAACATTTTGAGTCACACAATGAGCCATGACTTACGGCAGGTTCCATGGTGTAATGGTTAGCACTCTGGACTTTGAATCCAGCGATCCGAGTTCAAATCTCGGTGGAACCTTAAAACTTTTATCCCAGCTTCATCTTACTGATGGCGGCGGAATATAGTTTAAGTGATTACTGATCCACCCATTTTTTTCAAATGGAAGCTATCAAAAGTTTAGGTTCCACCGAGATTTGAACTCGGATCGCTGGATTCAGAGTCCAGAGTGCTAACCGTTACACCATGGAACCGCGATTCCTTGACGTAAGTAGTACTTGTTGACTGTTGTCCATGATGACGAATCCAGGTCAAATGTGTTGCAAAGACTGTTACATTACTGCACATGTCAGACAATGAAGGAGTACATATAGCATACCAGTTCGCAAGATAACAAACAACCACTTTGTCAATGTGCTGTTATAAGCGTATTCTGTATTCTTGGTATGCCAGTAATAGGCACCAAAACATTATTCTCGAAACCGTCGATTATCCCTTACGATGTAGACTGAGCAATCGATGATGGGAGACGATCTTCAGTGCAGACAAGCTGCCGCACAGTATAGTCAACACGACCAAAAGACTATAGTTGATGCAGATCAGATGGATAAGAGCTAACTCGACAACGTGTCAACGAACAGCTGGAAGAAGATATTTGCACACGCAGACAGATAAGGTCTGTAAGTAACAACAGATTCGGTAGAGTAATGTTTAGCACTCTGGAAATTGATTCCAGCGATCCGAGCTAAGATCTCGTTGGAATCAAAATCGAAGGATGACAGTGGCAAATTGGAGTTTAGCGTGAACTCAATTCTCTGACGGCTTCTGCAAATTGGGTGCAATTAAATTTTAGGTTCCATCGACATTTGAACTCGAATCGCTGGATTCAGAGTCCAGAGAGCTAACCGTTACACCATGGAACCGCGATTCCTTGAAGTAAGTAGTACTTGTTAGTTGTTACTGTTTTCCAAGATGACCGAATCCAAATCAACTGTGTTGCGCATGTTGTTATTTGCACTAGTCAGACTATGAAGGAGTACCATATAGCATAGCATTTTAAAATATATAACAAAGAACCAGTTTGCCATTATACATACTGTTAAAGGCGGGATCCCTTGTTCTCAGTTTGAAAACATGCTGTCACAAACCTTCTTCTTGAAACTTTCGACTCTCCCTGGTGGTGTAGACTGGACTGTGAATGATGGAAGACCATCTCCAGAGTAGAGAAAACTGACCTTACGGTGGAAACACGAGACGAAAACAGCTGAGCTAATGCAGTGCTGGAAACGAATTTTGGTGACATGGTATCAACGAAGCTGCAGTTGACATAAAATATTTAGAGTCAAGCAATAATCCATGACTTACGGCAGGTTCCATGGTGTAATGGTTAGCACTCTGGACTTTGAATCCAGCGATCCGAGTTCAAATCTCGGTGGAACCTTAAAGCTTTTGTCCCAGCTTAACCTTACTGATGGCGGCGGAATATAGTTTATGTGATTACTGATCTACCCATTTTTTCCAAATGGAAGCTATCAAAAGTTTAGGTTCCACCGAGATTTGAACTCGGATCGCTGGATTCAGAGTCCAGAGTGCTAACCGTTACACCATGGAACCGCGATTCCTTGATGTAGTACTTATTGACTGTTGTCCATGATGACGAATCCAGGTCAAATGTGTTACACAGGCTGTTACATTACTGCACATGTCAGACAATGAAGGAGTACATATAGCATACCAGTTCGCAAGATAACAAACAACCACTTTGTCAATGTGCTGTTATAAGCGTAATTGTGTATTCTTAGTGTGAGAGTAATAGGCACCAAAACATTATTCTCGAAACCTTCGATTATCCCTTACGATGTAGCCTGAGCAATCGATGATGGGAGACGATCTTCAGTGCAGACAAACTGCCGTACAGTATAGTCAACACGACCAAAAGACTATAGTTGATGCAGATCAGATGGATAAGAGCTAACTCGACAACGTGTCAACGAACAGCTGGCAGAAGATATTTGCACACGCAGACAGATAAGGTCTGTAATTAACAACAGATTCGGTAGAGTAATGTTTAGCACTCTGGAAATTGATTCCAGCGATCCGAGCTAAGATCTCGTTGGAATCAAAATCCTACGATGACAGCGGCAAATTGGAGTTTAGCGTGAACTCAATTCTCTGACGGCTTCTGCAAATTGGGTGCAATTAAATCTTAGGTTCCGCCAAGATTTGAACTCGGATCGCTGGATTCAGAGTCCAGAGTGCTAACCGTTACACCATGGAACCGCGATTCCTTGAAGTAAGTAGTACTTGTTAGTTGTTCCTGTTGTCCAAGATGACCGAATCCAAATCAAATGTGTTGCGCATGTTGTTATTTGCACTAGTCAGACTATGAAGGAGTACCATATAGCATGGCATTTTAAAATATATAACAAAGAACCAGTTTGCCATTATACATACTGTTAAAGGCGGGATCCCTTGTTCTCAGTTTTAAAACATGCTGTCGCAAACCTTCCTCTTGAAATTTTCGACTTTCCCTGGTGGTGTAGACTGGACTGTGAATGATGGAAGACCATCTTCAGAGTTGGGAAAACTGACCTTGCGCTGGAAGCAACGAGACAAAAACCGCTGAGCTAATGCACTGCTGGAAACGAATTTTGGTGACATGGTATCAACGAAGCTGCAGTTGACATAAAACATTTAGAGTCAAGCAATAATCCATGACTTACGGCAGGTTCCATGGTGTAATGGTTAGCACTCTGGACTTTGAATCCAGCGATCCGAGTTCAAATCTCGGTGGAACCTTAAAGCTTTTGTCCCAGCTTAACCTTACTGATGGCGGCGGAATATAGTTTATGTGATTACTGATCTACCCATTTTTTCCAAATGGAAGCTATCAAAAGTTTAGGTTCCACCGAGATTTGAACTCGGATCGCTGGATTCAGAGTCCAGAGTGCTAACCGTTACACCATGGAACCGCGATTCCTTGATGTAAGTAGTACTTGTTGACTGTTGTCCATGATGAAGAATCCAGGTCAAATGTGTTGCACAGGCTGTTGCATTACTGCACATGTCAGACAATGAAGGAGTACATATAGCATACCAGTTCGCAAGATAACAAACAACCACTTGTGAACGTGCTGTTGTGTATTCGTAATTGTGTATTCTTGGTATGAAAGTAATAGGCACCAAAACATTATTCTCGAAACCTTCGATTATCCCTTACGAGGTAGACTGAGCAATCAATGATGGGAGACGATGTTCAGTGCAGACAAACTGCCGTACAGTATAGTCAACATGACCAAAAAATATAGTTGATAAAGATCAGATGGATAAGAGCTAACTCGACAACGTGTCAACGAAGCTTCAGCTGGCAGAAGATATTTGCACACGCAGACAGATAAGGTCTGCAATTATTAATAACAGATTCGGTAGAGTAATGTTTAGCACTCTGGAAATTGATTCCAGCGAAACGAGCTAAGATCTCGTTGGAATCAAAATCCTTTTGTCGCAAGGATAGGTACGATGACAGCGGCAAATTGGAGTTTAGCGTGAACTCAATTCTCTGACGGCTTCTGCAAATTGGGTGCAATTAAATCTTAGGTTCCACCGAGATTTGAACTCGGATCGCTGGATTCAGAGTCCAGAGTGCTAACCGTTACACCATGGAACCGCGATTCCTTGAAGTAAGTAGTACTTGTTAGTTGTTACTGTTGTCCAAGATGACCGAATCCAAATCACATGTGTTGCGCATGTTGTTATTTGCACTAGTCAGACTATGAAGGAGTACCATATAGCATAGCATTTTAAAATATATAACAAAGAACCAGTTTGCCATTATAAATACTGTTAAAGGCGGGATCCCTTGTTCTCAGTTTGAAAACATGCTGTCACAAACCTTCGTCTTGAAACTTTCGACTCTCCCTGGTGGTGTAGACTGGACTGTGAATGATGGAAGACCATCTCCAGAGTAGAGAAAACTGACCTTACGGTGGAAGCACGAGACGAAAACAGCTGAGCTAATGCAGTGCTGGAAACGAATTTTGGTGACATGGTACCAACGAAGCTGCAGTTGACATAAAACATTTAGATTCACACAATGAGCCATGACTTACGGCAGGTTCCATGGTGTAATGGTTAGCACTCTGGACTTTGAATTGTTGTTGTTGTTGTCGGAATTCGCAATTTTCGCCGATGTCCCCTCAAAATTGGCTCAACATTGACTCAAACTTCAAACTCGACCCCCCTTTTTTCTTAAGTTTCGCTATTTAAACTTACTCATGCTGCTTTAACATGATCTACGGCATGCCTGCAGCCTGTCGAACCACCGTTCTCGATTTTATTTCGAAATATTGTTGTCGGAATTCGCAATTTTCGCCGATGACCCCTCAAAATTGGCTCAACATAGACACAAACTTCAAACTCGACCTCCTTTTTTTCTCAAGTTTCGCTATTTAAACTTACTCATGCTGCTTCATGATCTACGGCATGCCTGCAGCCTGTCGAACTACCGTTCTCGATTTTATTTCGAAATTTTGTTGTCGGAATTCGCTATTTTCGCCAGCATATACAGCACCCCTCTAAACTAACAGTTTAAACTTTTACATTTAACTGCTTTTCTATGTTTCAGGTTTACCTAATGATTACTCAGGTCTATCACCGTTTGTCACTCAATCTTGCCAAGTTCAGCTACAGGCCATACGCATGCCCACGTCATTCATCGTTGGTACCACAGGGGTACTCTGCTTAAGGGCTGACGTTCTGTCTTCTCGGTCTCTCTCTTCACGAGGTCCCTGTTCGTGAGCGGGAGCGTCTGTCAATTGCAGCTCAAATGGACCAGTGTAAGTAAATTGTTAATGTTAATGTTAATGTTAATGTTAATCAAAATTAATTAATCAAAATGTTAGTTAATGATATAAACTGATCTTTATCGGAATTACGCGTTTCCAAGTCTTACTATTGTCCTATAATAATCCACATTTGTTCTGAATTTGTAGCCATCTGTACTTTATTTTAGTGAAGATTGTACGCCTGAAGTGTCCTACTAATCCACATTTGTTCTGAATTTGTAGCCATCTGTACTTTATTTTAGTGAAGATTGTACGCCTGAAGTGTCCTTAATCCTCATTTGTTCTGAATTTGTAGCTTTCTGTATTTTATTTTAGTGAGCATCCGAGAGTGGGCCCGTTTAGAACGACGGGAAGGTACCCTCAGCTGCAAATCCTGCTCTCGCTTACTTTAATCCACATGAAAAATACAACATCGCCACCTGTTTGACTTGCCTCGAAGAAGAAAGATCAAACGGGGTGCAGTGGCGTGGACGTGCCAACAGGTACCACGTAGCCTGCTTGACCGAATCCATCCTGACAAAAGCTGCTGTGCGAAGACGTGCTGTCCGCTTCTATTGGCCTGTCCACGCTCCCGAGAAGAGGCGAAAATAATAAACTTTTTTGATTTCTACTTGTTGTTGCGAGTATTAAACGGTCTGGTGTATTTGGTGCGAGTAAACATCTGTTGTTTGGTTTTAGCTTAGGTATTATATAGTAGAAATTTTTAATATTTAAATATGATTTTATTTCATGTAAAGTTTCAGCAGCATCTAAGGGCTTTGTCAGTATTTGCTTTCTTCATGTGAAATTGCTGACTTCATGTGCAGAAATCCTGATATTCTGATGATTCCAAATTCCTGGGAGCCTCTTCACTTCACGTATATTTTTCGTTGCATGACTCAATCTGCAAACCACAAATAGTTAATACATTTAAAGCAATTAGTCTAGAACAAAACATAATGTAACGTAGGATCTAATTTGTAACCTTACTGTTTGCTCCAACCTCTAATTTGTCTCTAATCCTATCAAGTGTCTCAAAACTTAGGAATGTCCAGAAAGTTTTGAATTGTCTAGAAAGTTGTCTATAAGCTTTATTTTGTCTCGAAAGTTTGTCTCTAAAGTTAAAGCTTATCTCGAAAGTTTCATAAACTTTCGAGACATTTGTCTCCAGCTTTCATAAACTTTCGAGACATTTGTCTCCAACTTTCATAAACTTTAGAGACATTTGTCTTAATTTCTCGAAAGTTTGTCAAACTTTTCTGAAAGTTTGACAATATGTCTAGAAAGTTCGTTGAAATGTCTAGAAAGTTTCTTAAAATGTCTAGAAAGTTTATGAAACTTTCGAGACAAACTGTCTAGACAAATGTCATTTTTTGAGACAAATTTTTCAACTTTCTGAGAAACCTTCTGCACTTGCTGCGACTTATAATGTGACATACCCATATAGCATACCAGTTCGCAAGATAACAAACAACCACTTCGTCAATTTACTGTTATAAGCGTAATTCTGTATTCTTGGTATGAGAGGAATAGACACCAAAACCTTATTCTCGAAACCTTCGATTATTCCTTACGATGTAGACTGAGCAATCGATGATGGGAGACGAATCTTCAGTGCCGACAAACTGCCGTACCATACGTGTACTTGGGGGGCTTGGGGGGGGGGGTCACCCCCCCAGACCTGAGCTCACCCCCCCAGAGGGGTCCCTCACCCCCCCCCCCAGAATCCGGATTTTTCCGGTAAAAAAACGCTTTCGGCGGCTTTCGGCCGCCCTTCACCCCCCCAGAACTTCCCCTCCCGCAAATGTCTGTGCCGTACCGTACATACAAAAGTTTTAAGGTTTCACCGAGATTTGAACTCGGATCGCTGGATTCAGAGTCCAGGGTGCTAAACATTACACCATGGAACCGCGATTCCTTCAAGTAAGTAGTACCTGTTACTGTTGTCCATGATGACCGAATCCAAATCAAATGCGTTGCGCATGTTGTTATTTGCACTAGTCAGACTCTGAAGGAGTATCATATAGCATAGCACTTTACAAGATATAACAATGAACCAGTTTGACATTATATATACTGTTAAAGGCGGGAATCCTTGTTCTCAGTTTCGAAACATGCTGTCACAAACCTTCTTCATAAAACTATCGACTCTCCATGGTGGTGTAGACTGGACTGTGAATGATGGAAGACCATCTTCAGGGTCGAGAAAACTGAACTTACTGTGGAAGCACGAGACGAAAACAGCTAAGCTAATGCAGTGCTGGAAACGAATTTAGGTGACATGGTGTCAACGAAGCTGCAGTTGACATAAAATATTTAGAGTCACACAATGAGCTATGATTTACGCCAGGTTTCATGGTGTAATGGTTAGAACTGTGGACTTTGAATCCAGCTATCCGAGTTCAAATCTCAGTGGAACCTTAAAAATTTTGTCACAAGTCTTAACCTTACTGATGGCGGCGGAATATAGTTTATGTGATTACAGATCTACCCATTTTTCCCAAAGTTGAGCTATCAAAAGCTATCAAAAGTTGAGGTTCCACCGAGATTTGAACTCGGATCCCTGGACACATGTCAGACAATGAAGGAGTACATATAGCATTGAACAAGTAGAGTGAGTGTCAACACCACTCGCCTTTCGCTGTTGAATACAGACTAAGCGAACTCACGAGCAATCCCGTGTTCAGGTCGGTTGTAGGGATCCCGATTTTGGCAGACTACCCTTTCGGGAATCTGGTACATCGGTTTGTCTATCTAGGCAAACGTGCTGACTTTCTGTGTAACTAGAATTGATTTGACCTAGGTAAGCGAAGTAGACCAACAAGGTTTATTATCAAATCATATCAAATCAATGGTATTAGGAGCAAGAGAAGTCTTCATGTCAGTCGGTTCATTTGCGATTTATGGCTTACAGCAGGTTCCATGGTGTAATGTTTAGTGCTCTGGCCAACGTTGTGACGACTGGAGACAATGTGTTGGCAGGCACCTTGTTCTACTTCGTTGTGGCAACGCAATAGTAAAGATAGGGTTGGCTCAAGCACAAGTGTGCGCTGTCACGAGTTGTTGTTATGTGTAACCCTAGTTGTCCGACTTTACAACTATGGGAGACAACTTCCGTTGTCACATCAAGTCGTCACAAGATTGCCAAGTGTAACCGTGTATTGCTTTATACGTTTTGTATAAGTATTCTGACAGCTGAACAATAATAGTTAATGCGATTGTTGATGTTAACCATAAATCCGCCATAAATTTATTCTCAAATGAACCAGGTTCCACTGAGATTTGAACAATTTGAATTTGTTAAGCATTGAACTGATAAATTAGCGAAGTCTTTAACATATTGTATATGAAAGTTGAAATCTAATTTATTAATGATATCATATAGAATCGGTCTGACCCAGAGCAAGATCGAACCGGGTCGACTCGCCTCCCCAGTAGGCGGATTGAATTGGATTTCGAATCTCTGTAATCAATTTCGATGGTTGATCCGATGCGTTTGATCAATCTTAGTGTTTCGAGTATATTGCTTCTGGTGTTTTAGAACAGCTGGTTCCGGGCGCCAAAAATCGTCGGTGGCTTAACTCAGACATATTTTTCAGTATCTAAAGGCAAACTGAGCTAGAAAATTGCAAAATAGTTATATTATGCTTTGCAGAGTCAATGAGAACGGTTTCTAACTTAAATAGTTTGATTGAATTAACTCACTAAACATTCATTTTACTGTAAATCAGTAAGCTCTCACTCTTCTTTTCATGGAAATTTTCTGTTCTGCTCAAATTTCAGTGTTTGGCTCAAATATCTGTGCTAACTCGGCCAGCTGAACAGCCAGGCACTCAGCCGGACCGGTTCCACGGTGAAATTTTTCCCCCGGGAAATCCCCCCCCCGGAAAAATATCACCGGGGAAATCTTTCCACCCGGAAAAATTTCCGGGAAATCTTTCCGGGGGGAAAGATTTCACCGTTCAGTTGTAAATAATTTTTAACATCTATTTTCAACTTTCCAATTAATTTCTTTTTTCCGAATCGAATTTTTAAATGTTTCCTAACCTAATTAACAATATTTGTAATGAAGTGAGCAAGATCCGAGACACGATCTGCTCTAAGCTCTAATCTTTCAATTTCACGGAAGGTCAGCACGTCTGCTCGCAATGGAACAGACTTAAGCACCAGATCTCTGAAAGGTGGTGTTCCAAGATCAGAGATTCTCAGCGGCCAACCTTGGTAGGGGTCTTCGTCGGTGAGTTCGTTTGAGGCTCCTGATTTCCAATTGAACAGCAAGCGGGGTCAGCACTTGCTTTTCGTAGACAGCACTGGATTTGGATGAGTTCCTCTCTGGATCTTCGAGATAGAAAGTGCCAGGAAAACTTACTCGTGATGAGTCCGTCCTGGATTCCTGAGATTGGTAGCTGAACGGTAAACGCACCGTATTCGAAGGCAAACGCGCCTCTATTTGCTTGTAGTAAGACTCAACGGTAAACGCACCGTTGTTTGTAGACAAACGCGCCTTTATTACTCGTAATAAGACTGAGTAGCTATCACACAGATGATTTAATGTTAATGATACTGATACAATTATAAATATTACAAATTATGCGTTCAATGAGTAAACTACTACAATACCAACGGTTCAAATACAATATAGTGTGATACAGTACAAATTTACTGTACCAGAGTTGCCAGATATTTCCCTTTAGGTTATTATTAATATTATTCCAATTTGGAATAATATTACAAACTTTGGTTAATGTATTGGGACTAGGTCGATACTCTTAACGCCTTTTACACCCTTCTATTCTACTGACTCTTTCTACCTCCAGTTCCCTATATTCTATGTGTTATCCTATATGCTTGTGCTTTGTTACTCTCTATACGTCCCCTTACAATAGGACTGTCAAACTAGTATCACAATAAACTAAATTACTGATTGTTAACCTAGGGTCAGTCTTTGGGTGAGCCCCTGAAAGTCGGTCTCCGCTTTCGCTCCGACACTCAGCTCAGGATGCTATGTGAGACAGAATTTGAGGAAGTCGAAATGGTTGGGGGTTGGGAAGTCCTTCCTTACTTATTCCTAATTAATAGAAAATTAACACAGTTATGCAGTGTACGGTCTTCTTGTCTTCGTTAGGGACTGGGACGTTGGGTGCTTAGTTTCTGGACAAGGGGAAAACGATTTCCAGGGTAATGAAAATAACAGTCAAAAGGTTAAGACACATTTTAAGGGTTTTAGAGGTGACTGTGAAATGGTGTGTATGACAAAAGTTCCGGTTCACCCAATGATCAGGTTTGAAGTGCTCGCTACGCCGTCTCCGCTCTGAATCCAACAACTTTGCCACTGCCGGTCAATGTACCTTTTCTGAGGTTCCAAAATACGACTAAATCCTAAGGCTTCCACTGATTATCTGACTAGGACTGACTCCGTCCTCTACTGATTCCACGAGTTACTGCTTCTGAATAGGTTACTTTTTGGGCCCAAATTAGGTCTTAATGAGCTTGCAATTGGACGAAACAATCCCGAAAACGTGTGAAAGTTCGCTATTCGCGCCCTATATGAGAATCTCACTTGTTTCTTCTTTTTTCTTGCACAAACCGGGCCGTCTGGCCCGTTTTAGATCAATACAAAGGGATTCTGACAGAAGTTCACAAGTTCTGTTGAACAGACAAAATAACGGGACAACACTTGTGTTTCTGACCTGATTCTGGCCTAATTTCGCTGATTTATCACGGGAAACAACCGCTGCCAATCTCGAACATGAACGAACATGACGTTTTTAGATGAATTTCTAATGTTGGAAGATGGTCAAATACTTGCTATTTATTACAGTTAACCTAACTACTACCTATCCACTTACATACATTAAATTACTGAAACCTACGTAATGCTAATTAAGAATTAATACTGCTAGCTGTTTGACTTAGAACTCTACGATTAAACTGTTTTCCTGCTTACATTAATGACATGATCATAGGATAAAACTAATATGCTGCTTTGTGGGTGAGTTTTTGCATATAATTAATTTTAACTAGTTTCTGCCAAAAATGCAAAAACTCACTCACTCACTGTCTCAGCAGCCATTCTACGCAGTCCCTACTTACCGACCTACCGACTTACCGAACTACTTCTGCATCTAAATTCCTACCTATCTAAAGCCCATAGGGAACGTCCCGAACCGCTATTCGATCCGGTCCTGGCAACCCCCGGCAGCCAGGCGAGTGGAAGTCGCGCGTACTACCACCCTTTCACTCGGGCATGTTCTAAATTTGTTCAAAACTAATATATAAATTTGAGGATTTTTGATGAACACAAACCCGAGTGAAAGTGGTATCATTTTGTAGAGCTCGAAAAACTGAACATTATCCGTGCTTACAGCACCAAACGATATTAAACAGTTAATGAGAAATTATTAATTAAAGTTTTATTGACCAGTGCGCAATTTGAACAATTGCGCACGCTTAACACTTCCTGCGTTAACGTTAACTTTGTTGTATTAATTAGATAATACTTAATTAGTTGGTACAAAAGTTACATCATTTTGTAGAGTTTGACGAGCTGAACATTTTGCTTTTTATTAGTCAGATTAAACCGTTCAGCTGTTACGAGAAAATCATGATTAAAATTTACCTTCACATATGCGTAATTTGCACATACAGTGTATTAGCTCAATTGCACACGTGCTGGGTTGCCAAATTGCTTCCATATATAGGCTGGCTTGAACTAGTTCTAATCGTAGACCGTGTAGCTCACTGGATGAGTACCGGATTCCTAATCCGGAGGTCCTGACTTCGAATCTCAGCAATCTATTTCTTTTCGCTTAGCTGGGACCACTCTTTTGTGTTTTTAAAACTGAGCATTAGAACCGACATGATTTAAACAATTAAGGCTACAAACCCTGAACTAATAACTATTTTAAACAGGATAATGGATGCCCTTATTCCTAACTAAAGCTACACAGAATAACATTTTTCTAGCTAACAATTTAACAACACGACACAACTAAAATTACTTCCCTGAAGTACAACTAAATAACCTGCTAGTCCGCTAATCAGACATTTGCTATGAGATGCTTAATCGTGGTGAATTTCTCGTTATTTTATGTATTAGTTACATTTCCAGTTCGGTCAGTTCTGGATTTCATAAATGCGGCTCATCCGTCCCCTAATCGCAGGGCAACCTACACGGATGACCGGAAATCCAACAGATCTACAGGCCTAATACGGGGTCCCCGTGACCCTAGGCTGCAGAATCTGCCTTAAACCGCCGAACGTAGCAATATTCGTACAAAAATTCACACTACCTTTACTCCAAAACGGACAATTTCGCGTCAAATATACGTCAAGGTTATAAACAGAATAAATCCCTAAGTGTTTACGATTAGGGGCCAAATTGCTACTCAATTTGGCCCAGTTCCTGCCTAATATCTGAGTATTTACGCGTTCATTCTGGCAGTCCCGCCAAGACCCTTATCTTACAAAGAGGGTTTACATGGTATGCCCTCATTCACACTCGCAATCACACAATTTTGATTCAGAATTCATACTCTTGAAATGGGGCTAACCTTGGAACCTCACAATCCATGAGGGGTTTACCCAAGGAGCCGATTACGTAAATTTAGGGTCTCATTCACACAATTACTGTCACAATCCTGCTAATAGTTACACAGACAACTAAATATTACAATACAAATCCTAGAAATCTCCTACCTAAGTCTACCTATTCTTTGTATGCACCCTTTTGTTCATGGTTTGGGATTAACTGATCTTCGTGCTACACTTGAAATTTGTAAACTTTCGTAGTTTGGATAAAGCTTGAGAAGTTTTGAAACTTTAATAATTTTGGAAAGCGGCTCAGAAATTATTACAACAAGAACACAACAACACACATTCTCCACTAAGGACAGCTTTATTACATTAATTTCGGGGAAGCCGGCCATTCCCCTTGAAACGCTAATTAATTAACAATTAAAATAATTCTTGGGCTTTTGAATCCTAATGGTTTTAGACTAGCCGACCTACACAAGATCACACACGTGGACAATTACAGACAATGCTTCTTTTTTCCCATGACAGTGTCTATTTTTAACCAGTGTGGCCGGCAATTCCTAATTGCCGGCTGTGGGGAGAAACTGTCCCGAATCTAGGTTGGATTTCGCATGAGGTCGTAACCAAGGGACCTCCTAACTCAACTCAGGGGTGGGTCCCCACTCAGAATCCCGTTATGACTAAAGGAAACCCCAAAAAAATGAAAACAGGAAAAAGTAACTGGCCACGAGGGCTCGCTGTTAAAAAAGTCAAAACACTGGCCACGAGGGCTCGCTGATTAAAAGTGAAATTACTGGCCACGAGGGCTCACTGATTAAAAAGTAAAATACTGGCCACGAGGGCTCGCTGATCATTTGATAGAGACGTAGCCAAAAAGGGCTCGAATTTTTGATTGAAAATTAAGGTCCGAAGGCCGAAAAACCACAGTTAAAATAGGCCAAAAAGGGCCTCCTAAAACCTAGAGAAATTGCGTTCCTTGTGCGAATGGCCGAGCATAATGCGCTCATATGGCCCTCACTTGTGCGGTCGTTTGCTTCATGTTCACTCAAGTTCCCTCTCTGACCTGTGCGGGGGTCAGAGAGATCCCTAACTCGTGTTCCTAGGGGAGGGAGAAGTGCGTTGGGGATTCTCCGGCCAAAACGCTGGCACACCAGCAGACGCACTTTTAAAGGGGGGATACACGGCCGCTCTCGGCCGGAGCTGAAGCAAACACTGAGGAAAATTTTGAATTTTCTAGTGAGCTGACAGAAGGCTGACAGCTCACTGACCTGTATTGCTTTTGCCGGGTCCTCTTTGAAGAAAGCAGGATTTCCAGACTTTTCTGGAAATCCCCTTTGTAAATGCAGACCCGACGTGGGCTGTTTGCACGTCTGGCCCACCGGGATGGAGATTTATGGGGGGTCTGGATTATGACCCTCCAACTGACCCCTTATTTGATGGATTTCCCAAGTTGAACTTCCAGAAGCTTTCCAGACTTTTTGGTTAACACGTAAAGGTAACCAAAGGGGAAAGTTTCTGATTGACATATTAATTTCCTCGAAACAAAAAATGAAATAATACAAAATAATGGCTTCTCGGGGCCCGTTATGGAAACATAATTATTAATTGCCACTCTGACTATAATATTTTGTGGATTTTGTGTTTTAGGCGCTCCCTTGTTTCCAGGCCCCTTCCTCTTCCTTTTGGGTTTAACCTTTCGGCCAAAACAAGGGAGGCCGCTTTGTTAATCCCAGCAACAATTGCTCTCCCTCACTAGAGCTGGAAGTCTCTACCTGAAGAAACAGGAGGGCAATTGTTGCTTAAAACCTGTGCATACAAAGAGTTACAAAATTTTCTAGCTATTTACAATTAAATATTAATAATCTACGTATAAAACTACCTAAGATCGCTTAGTTTCGTTTCATTTTATTTATTTGGGAGAGGGTTAAGCCCCCTCCGAACCTATTTTCACACCTAAGGTGTGTACTAACTACTTCTCTGCAAGGCAAGTCTTTGCTGGATGAGGGCCAGCAGAAGCCCAAGAATGAATGAAAGGATGAATGGACGTAACAACAAGTGTTTGTTACACCTTGTTACAAAGGTTACATAAGGCCAATATTAGGTAATTAAAATGTAAGTTCACAAAACTTTTTTGGCCTGCATCTTTCGCAATATTGGGAGTTAAAAGACCGGGTTTGCAGTTTTGGAATCAGGAAAAAATTGCCTTTCAGATAAGCCTAAGTTGTATTTTTACCAAACATCTTCAAAATTCATGAATTATTATCAAATCACTGCTAATTAGGCCTAGCTAACACCTATTAAGATCCCTTAACATCATTTCATGCACCTAGCTAACGCATAATTACATTTTAGTGACCAATCTTCCAACCTGTGAGCTGAATAACCGTATAAGACGTCTTTTAACAGCATTTTCCTTGATGATTTGCTACTTCTTAGGCGACACGTTTATTAAACTTTTCTCTTCATTAATTTTATTTTGCTTTAAATGAAATTTCGGAATGTTTTCTAACAACAGGAGGCCTTGTAAGGCCTAGGAAGAGTAATGACTCCTCCGTTATTTAATCAGAGACCATGATTAGGGCCTATTACTGACCCGGGAAGGGTAACGACCCCTCCGTTTATAGTTAATTAATTATTAGTTAATACCCTGATTAATTCTTAATAAACCGTATTCCACTGAGTGCCTATTCTACTCTTGCGTCCCTATAGCGGGTTATAGCGTTATTTCTAACCTTATTCCCTAACCACGCTAGAACCTATGTCCCTATTAGTGAATTTCTGGGCGTTTTGAACCGGCTGACAACTCTGGCACTCACATAATCGACAATAATCACAACAGTTGCTTGGACGTTCACGTAATGCATTCTAGGTTCAGAACAACAGATTTTCAACGAGCAACAACAACAACAATTCCGCTTCAGATCACGATTCATGGTTTTAGGAGTTTTCTTAACTTTTTGAGTTTTAATTCGTCCGTAACATTACATATTTTTATGAAGTTATTTCATAAGGAGAAGGCCCCAGCTCCTAACAAATAATAAAATTCTCAAAACTGATATTAATATCGATTTGCCTTGAATTCTTTCGTTTTAGAGATGCAACATAATTTTTAAAAAGGTCAAGATGTACAAATGTTCAATGAGAGAGATTTAATCGCTGCTCCCTTATTTGTGGATTCGATTCCAAAAATACAAACGGATTAAAAAACGGAAATATAGTGTAAAATTTTAATATAAGTTGAACCAAGAGTCTATAATACCAAGAGTGAGAAGCTTGGCCCTTCCTAATGGAAATGGCCTGCGAGATGCTCGGCACATTAAGGCCGAAATCTCGGGGGGGGGGGGGTACCACTTACCATTGTTCAGCATGTGTTTATATGCGTTTGAACTAAAACGCATCTGATTGGCTAATCGCCTACCTTATGTCAAATTTACGTGTATAAGCGGACCCCCCCGAGATCTCGAGGGGGGGGGTCCCGCTTAGCGTTGTTAAGCGTTTGTTTAGATGCAGGCGAACTGAAAAGCGCTGATGAGGATTGCGGTAGCTGTGGCTTTTCAGTTCGACTGCATATAAACACACGCTTAACAACGCTAAGCGGGACCCCCCCCGAGATCTCGGGGGGGGGGGGGGGGCCGCTTATACACGTAAATTTGACATAAGGTAGGCGATTAGCCAATCAGATGCGTTTTAGTTCAAACGCATATAAACACATGCTGAACAATGGTAAGTGGTACCCCCCCCGAGATTTCGGCCTTAATGTGCCGAGCATCTCGCAGGCCATTTCCATTAGGAAGGGCCAAGCTTCCCACTCTTTGTATTATAGACTCTTGGTTGAACTAATTGAAATAAGCTAATTCTTTTGTCCCCAAATTTTCAAGGACTTATTGGTTCTTTGGGCCTATTTCTGTAAAGATCCTATATCCTTTGGAAAATACATATACTATGTTTATGAATACATATAATTATACTCGATCTACACAGTCTCATTCCACATTTTATCAAATCCTATTGGCTGGAGTTCGTTGCTGTAAGCTAGAGATTTGGTCGAAAAACCATTTTGGTAAAACTGCTATTATTTTGTTTTGAACATTGATTTCTCAAAAACTACCCACTGGATTCGCATGATTTTCGGCAGGATGAAAATTCGCACGATCGCAGAGGGACAATTGTCTTGGTTTGGCTATAGAAATCTCACTGGAAACTTGCGAAATTTCGCGTCACCACCGCACGGATTTCTTGAGCATTAAGACCTGCTGGCTTATTGAGTTCCTCGGCCCACATGCCCTTCTTATCAGGACACATAAACAAATTTGGGTCGATTCTACAGTTTTGAGAAATCAATATTCAAAAATTTTTAGCCTATATTTAGCCTTTATGTCAGAAAATTCTTGCTAATTTAGCTAGTGTTGTGAAATCATTTGAATGTTCTTATTATAAGCCTTAAAACGATGTAATAAAGCTATTTCCAACTCCCAAAAATTGCGAAAGTTATAGCGTTCCAAAAAGTCTCCATAGAAGCCCTGCTCAAAAAGATACCAGAACTTTAAAATTGAGTTAAACAAGCTAAAGGGATTAATTTTAACTCGCTATACTATACTCTATGCATTCACTCTTTCCTGTGAATTTTCCAAATGATATATGTATGATCTTTACAGAAATAGGACCAAATAACCAATAAATCCTTGAAAATTTGGGGACAAAAGAATTAGCTCAACTTCGATTAGTTCAACTTAAATTTTACTCTATATTTTACTCTATATTTGTTTTCAATCCGTTTGTATTTTTGGAATCGAATCCGCAAATAAGGGAGCACTACTAAAACACATAGGCACAGTAATGATCAAGTGCAGCCATTAAATCTCTCTCATTTAACATTTCTACATCTGTGACCTTTTTAAAAAATTATGTTGCATCTCTAAAACGGAAGAATTCAGGGCAAATCGATATTAATATCAGTTTTGAGAATTTTATTATTTGTTAGGAGCTGGGGCCTTCTCCTTATGAAATAACTTCATAAAGATATTGTAAATTACGTTAGAAAACTATATTCGGTTCGGAAAAAAGAAATTAATTGGAAAGTTGAAAATAGGTGTTAAAAATTATTTACAACTGAACGGTGAAATCTTTCCACCCGGAAAACTTTCACCGGGGATATTCTTCCGGGGGGAAAGATTCCCCGGTGATATTTTTCGGGGAGAAAAATTTCACCGATAAAATTTTTCCGGGGGGGGGGGGGAAATGACTTGTCTAGGGGGAAAAATTTCACCGTGACACCGGCCGGCCAAAAAGCCGGCCGTTCTAAAGCACTAATTGCCGCCGCTTAATATATTAGTATACATTGCTTAACTCAGTCTTTCTAGTAATAATAATCTAGTTTATATACGAGGCAACGTCAGAAAACGCTCCCTTTTGAGATGTTTTTGCTGAAGTTTTCCCAAATCCTGGTTACAGGAACTGATTTCCGGTTTAAACCCCTTAGGCGAGAACAGTTACAAAATTTATTAAAGCGTCAGTGTTTAAGTGAAAAATTTCATTCCACCCTTCAAGTCACAATTTTGTAAATTGCCCATTATAGCTTGGTAACAGTGGAGGAGTAGCATCTTCATTAATGTCCTCGAAATTTTCCGGACTCGCTACCGGCGGCATGGACCTCTCTTCATCGACATTCCAGTATCCGCCGAACGGCGGAACAACTCGGCGCTGATTTTCCCGGGAATCTTTTCTGGTCGGCGATTCCCCCAGACTGAATCTGGTCCGAGCCGGAGCCGAAAAAGTTTCTCCAGACTCGTTCAGAATCGTTTCCCGGGTTTCGATAATGTTATCTTCCGCATTTTCATTTGCCAAAATTACAGGGGCCGATTCGGTTGCCGTCAGCACGTCTTGTTTCTGTTTTTCCCTTTTCCGTTCATCGTGACAGACGGCCGTCAGCCGGTAGCCTTGCAGGAGGCAAATGAGGGTATTTTTGCAGGTGAAAAATATCATGGTATAACTGACCACATGATAGTAGCTGAGAATATACAGTCGGATGATCAGAAACGGTAGGTCTTGGAGGAGTACCGATACCATAATCCCCCAGATGCTGACAGATCGAACGATCTTGATCCAGAACGGTCGATCCCGGGGAGTATGGGCGGGGGAATGGAGCGGAGAGCGATTGCTCGCTTCCCTGTCCAGGTTACCCATGTAGCGGTAGATACGGTGCCCGCTGGTTGCCCGGCGATTTGCGCTGGCCAATACCAGCGGATACTGTAGCAGGCTGATTGACCAGCTTGCCAGGACCACGTAGGTCAGGGTTCGACTTAGGCGAACCTTGGGCTCCTTGAAGACTTCGAAAAAATCCACACAATCAGCGGCTGTAGCCAAATGTCCCAGTAAGAGTTGCGATAACTGTTCCCGAGTGATGGGGCCCTTGGGTAGAATCCATCTACCGATTATTAGGGTGACGAGCAGAGTTTGCTCCAGAACTTGAGCCCATTTCTCCATTTTAAGCGGAATATTTATCTACAATATTTAGACAAATATTTGTCTATAATATCAAATAATATAATTAATTCTTTCATAAACTGCTTTGACCATTTAGTAATGATTTCTAGATGTTGCTAGATAAATTCTATCTAAGGATGACTACCGAAGTTGAAAATGAAATAAACTTGTATAAATAGAGGAAACCAAAATTATTCCCAATATTACACTAACACGTGCATTTGCTTGGTTTTTATCTATCAGCAGGCTTTCTAATACAGCTCTATTTAGAAATAAAATTGCCCAATTCAAAATTAATGACTGTTTAGCAATTTCTAGATCTTCATGAAAATTTTCATTTTTCATCTTCTAGAATTTTCATTCATTTTTAGAGAAATTTATTAAAAATATTTTTAAACTTTTTAATTTCGTCAGTTTTTGTTAAGAATTTGGTAATGTTTCGTCAATTTGTTTGAATAAAAACGGATATTCGAAAAATTTTTGGGACAACTTAAGAAAATTTTAAAATATTTTTAATATAAAAATGCTTTGAATCCGCGGTGGTAGCTTGGCTTAATGATAGAAATTCAAACTTCAATGAAAGATTTGAAATTTTAACTTAAATTCCCTTAAAACTTAAAAATTTGAAATTGTACAATAATTAAAACTGTACGTACAATTTCAGGTTATACAAAATTTCTTGTACAATTTCAAATTGTACAAAATTGGAAACTGTACCTAAGATATATGAGTGAAATTACGTTTCAGTAGTGAACTTTAAACTCTAAATCAATGCTCTCTCTCCTTATTTACTTACTCTCACTCACTGTCGTTCCCTTTTGTCTAATATCAGTGGGGTCATAAATCAAGCCTAACAGCAAGAGTCCATGATTTTCTTCTATATATTAGAAGAAGAGTAAGCCACTAGAGGGCTCCTCTTCTTGGCATTGCGTAACGGTGCTCCGACCACAATACCCGAATGTTCCCCCGTTTGGGGGGGGGGTCGCCAAATCATACCCCCTCCCCGTTTGGTGGGGGGGGTAGGCAACAGCCAATCAGATTGCAGAAACCCCCTCCCCGTTTGGTGGGGGGGGTAGGCAGGCTGATTCTGGCTTTTGAAAAAGGGTCCCCGTTTGGGGGGGGGGTCGACACAAGAGGTCCCCGTTTGGTGGGGGTGTATGCAAAAGGGGTCCCCGTTTGGGGGGGTCACGAAAAGTGGTCCCCGTTTGGGGGGGGGTCGTCAACAGCCAATCAGAATGAGCGAAACTTAGCCTGCTTGAGCGACCCCCCAAACGGGGGCCCATTTTCGAATATAACAAAAACTACCGTAATCCTCTGCTCTACCCCCCACCAAACGGGGAGGGGGGTTTCTGCAATCCGATTGGCTGTCGGCTACTCCCCCCATCAAACGAGGACCTCTTGTTGGCTACCCCCCTCCTCCAAACGGAGGGGGTATGCGATGTCGATTTGGTCCCCCCCCTGAAACGGGGGAATAATCGCGTATTGTGGTCGGAGCACCGTTACGCAATGCCAAGAAGAGAAGCCCTCTAGTGGCTTACTCTTCTTCTTAATAATAGTGCAATTATGCACTCTTGCTAACAGTGGATTGGCTCTAACGGCCCTCTACCGTTTTATAGCAATCAAATGTTGACACGAGTTCACAATAAAGGTGGTCTTTGGGCATTTTCTTGTATCTTTTTTACCTGCAATCCTTCTGTGAATTCAACGACCTCTCTTTCACTGCCGTCAGCAAGAAAGTCGTTTTCACAGCTGATATTTTGAACGAAACCTTCCCTGATCCGCTCGTCGCTCACATGAAGCTCGAGAAACCACAGCGGCGGCACCACTGCTGATAAGTACAGAAATATTGAAGGACAGAACCTAAAAACATAAAACGAAAATTTAAAAATACACCTGAATTCTGCTGGTATTGTAGCGGCACGTTTTTGTTTCGATGTATTTTGTTACGTATATAGAACACTTATATATTTGTATTATAGTTTGTGAATTAATTATGGCATTCGCTCATTTGTTTCAGTTTGAGAAACATTCTGCCAATAATTATTTAGCCCAGCTTAAAGGATTAATTTCGCACATCCCTGTTCAAAGCTAATTAAATTAGTAACTAATCAATCAATCAATCAATAACAATAACAATAACTAACCGGTGATTCTTCCGTATACGCAAACCCGTGTCTAAAATTCTCATAACTTAACCGATTGAGCATTTCAACACATTTCTGATTGAGCTGCGGGAAAAAAATTAAAAATTTAAAACAATCAAATTTTGAAGTTTCTTAAGGGGCTCTAAGATTTTGTCTCCGGTTTCGCTGAAAAGTTGCATACAGGGGTTTTCAGTGCCGCTGAACACGAATCTGGATACCATTTTTTGATCCAGCTTTTCGTTTGCTAGAAATAAGCTTAGAAGTTAAGCTTAACATCTTTAGCTTATGCTGAACTAATGAAAAGCTGTATCGAAAAATGGTTTTGAAATTTGTGTTCAGCGACACTGAAACTCCCTGTATGCAACTTTTCAGCGAAACCGGAGACAAAATCTTTTTAGGTTTCCTTTGGAGCCTTATTAAAAACTTAAAAATTTAAGCATATTAAACTTATAACTTTTTGTCGCAGATCCATGAGAAATGTGTTAAAATGCACCCATACCAAATTTAAGCTCAATCGGTTAGGTTTTGCGAATTTTAAGGACAGGTGTGCGTATACGAAGGAATCACCAATTAATTAAGTCAGGAAAATTAGCCAATTAATTTTAATGAACTTCTTCACAATTACCATCTAGTTTCATTTCCCGCTCTTTGGGCAATCATAACCGCTCCTTCCACAAAAATCATCAGTATGGGCACAGAAAATGTCCAAAATATTGGCTCACTGTAGGTTACAACGGCACGCCATACAGTAACCGTTCCATGAAGGGCAAAAAGGACTCGAGCAAAAACGGCTCGAAACAGTCTAAATGGGGGTATTGAGGAAGGCATGAGCAGAAAATTATTTAATCAGCTGTTGATCACAAGGAATATTTAGATTAACGGAGAAAATTAAAGAAAGCCATCTCGAAACATTTTATAATCAATTTATTTTCTTAAATGGTGCTGGTGACTAAATCTGTGCAGGTTTGCAGGCCAAGGAAACTAAATAAATTAAAGTTTATAGATTAATAGAACTAATCAAATGTTAGTAAGATTAAAAGGCAGACTTTGTATTGCATGTGTGGTTAGGGGAAGTACGTGATAGGAGTATATGACAAATCACCTCAAAAACTATGTCAGAAAATTAAACTAATTTCAAACGACATAAATTAGCATTTCCAAATCTGTGTTTCTTATAAGCAAAGTTTTAGTCAAAATGATTCAATTAACATTAAATTTCACATGTGATTTGGTTGGGATACCTAGCGTTTGAAGTGTTTTTAAAAAATTTTGTTTTTTGAAAATCCTGTTTGCGTAAAAAGTTGAAAGTGCTATTTTCCTGGAATTAGCACCTTCTACAAAGAAGGATCGTTATTTTGAGATGATCGACTTCTTTGCATACAGCAATTGTGCAAACAGCTTCACCTTGTTTGAGTATGCTTAATCCTGAAAATTGTGTATACATACTTCACTCTTGTTGTTATAATGTCAAGAACTCCACTCTTTTCAACGGTGCGAGAAGCTGGCGAAATATTAAGCAAAGCAAAATTGAAGCACGCAGACAAGATTTAGCAATTTTGCAACTATAATAGGTAATTGTAGAATTGTAGTTGTAATTAGTAATGAGGCCTCACTACGAGGTGATACCATGTAAGAAAACAAGGACCTAGGAGAGAGAAGGGATGAGGGAGGTTCAGTTTTTTATTCAGGATTGAAATTATAGAATTGGACCAGCCGGGGTTCGAACCACGGCCCTTTCGAAATCAGACATGCTAATCCACTTCACCAAACAGCCATCAGCTGAACTCCCATATCCGGCCTATCAATCATTCCTATGCCTGCTTCCAATGCAGTAAGCCATTCCGCTACTCCTTAGTCTTTTTGTTATGGTGGTCTGAAATTTCGCACCTCTTCCCCTATAAGGAGAGGGCGAGGCAGCTAACAGCTAATATGTTTGCAGAAATCTTTGCTGTAAAGCAAAACCTTGAAATACACAAAAAAGTTTTGTCTATTCCCCACTGGGGACTCGTCATACATGTGCTTAGGGGGTTTGGGGGGAGGGGTTTCACTCCTCCTCCAGACCTGGAGCTCACCCCCCCCCCAGAGGGGCCCCTCATCAAAACCAAATGTTTTCGGATTTTCCGGTTTTTTGTGAAAAACCCAAATCTCCAGCGGCCCTCGGAAGCCGGCTCCCCCCTCCCAGAATTCCCCTCCTGCACATTAGTGTTGTTTTGATAAATCAAAAATCAAAAATCAAAACTTGAATCAAAACCCAGTTTGAGTTTTGATTTTATCAAAAATCAAATCAAAAATCAAAACTCAGACTGTAAAAAATCAAAAATCAAATCAAAAATCAAAACGCGAAGGCAAATTTATCAAAAATCAAAACCTAAAAAAATCAAAACCCAGTTTTGATTCAAGGCTATAATCCAAACTAGATTTTGATTCAAGAATGAATCAAAACCCAGTTTTGATTCAGCGATGTCTAATATACTTAAATATAATATACTTAAACAGACTTCTCCAGTCCCGCTACATATTTGTTGATTTATGCCCCTGTGTGTGTTTGTGTGTGCGCAAGTCTGTCCAGAGTTGTAATTTTCTCATTTGGTTGACGGTCTTGTCTCAGAGTTGACGGGACGTTTTCGTTTCGCAACAGATCCTTCATTCCACGATTTCGACGGGATTTATGCGTTGGTCTGCATTCTCGATCCAAGCTACTGCTGGTTCGTCAATGTTGAAAACAAAGATGAAACCGGGTCACCAGGTCACCGAGTCACCGGGTCAGTTCTGGTCACTATATGGACCGAGTCACCGGGTCAGGAGCTCTGACCCGGTCTTGACCCGGTATTTTTTAGTTGGGGGAATTTTTTTGCTGTTAAAGCATATTTTTGGAATTTTTATCAGCTTTTATAACCTGAAAACTTCAGTAATTACTCAAAACTTCAGGAATAATTATATACTTAACTTAATCGTCTAGTCTTTAAGATGCTTGTCGCTGTAGTGTCCTCAAAATGTTTGTAATGACCTGTCAAGCTTAAATATAGTTTGAAACGATGATTGCGTTGGATCTTAACTAGAAACAAGAAAATTAGGTATGGGCTCTGAGAGTCCGAAATCTTTATCTTAAAATCTAAAATTTTCTATGCTCCATCTGCTGCAGTTTTCTTCACCGCTGCTCTCGTTTTCTGAGGGAGTCAGACTGTGTAGATCTCAAATCTGAGTAATTAAGAAAATCTCAGCAAAATAAGGTTCACAGACTCTGCGTTTTGATTTTCATTTTTTCGAAATATTATGACTTAGTATCCTTAGGGACTAGTGGATTTTAGTTTGACTTTTATTTGTAGTATGTATTTTCTGAATCCTAGCAAGAATAATTCTACATAAAGAAAGTGCGCTGAGTGTAACCCTCAGCCATACAACTAAATAAAATATTTTTACTACAATAAAACACAAAGGTGCTTATGTTAAGCTCTATAATTAGAATTAAATGATGTGCTGACTTCGGCAAAGTTTTTTGTTCCAAACTGATTCAACAAGTTATGGAGTTGACTGATCGAGTGCGAAATCCAAATCGTGCGAATCAGTTTTGACTTTTTCCGGTTTACTTACAATATTTATATACTTTCCAGCGTTACTATAAGGAAAGCAAAAATTTTGACCAGCTTTTTATTTTAGACTCCAAAACTGTCCAAAAAAATCAAAGAATACTCACCGCACCCTCAATATAAGTATTTTTAATCTTTCCAAGCTTAAACCTGAATTTTCAAAAATACCGGGTCACCTGGTCAGTAAATAGTGACCCGGTTTCATCTCTGGTTGAAAAGTTCGCCAGGCCAACCAAGAGTTGAATAGGATTTTCGCTCAAACACGTTTACTTTTTGTTACAGTACACGGTATCTTTCCTAAGCTGCCTCAGTATAGCTGGGGAGCATAGACGCCTCAGCATAATTTTTTAGGGACAGTAACAACCTTTTCGCAGAGTTAAATCCGGGACCGGGTACCCGCGGCGCGGGCCGGGGCGGGTCTCAATCTTAAAACCGCGGGTCTGGGTCCGGGTCCTGAGGTCTAAAGACAGACTGTGAAATCCAGAAAAATTCAAAATATCCTTCTTGCAGTAAATTACTTTTAAACGTTTCTGAGCGTTCCAAAAAAGCTTGCTTGGCTGAAGTTGCTCTTCTTGTAGTCGAGCTAAAGCATAGGTCAGGTAATAATTTTCAATGTGAGTACGTATTTGGTTTGCGCAATTGAAACAAAAATCCAAATTCCGAGCCGAGCCAGAAGCGAAGAAACGGTTCGGTCCAACCCGAGCCCAGCCCGAGAAATTTCTTATCGGCACAACCCTACCCATAGTATATTGTGTGCAAAAATGAGCGAAATCCGTGACTAATAAATATTCTGGCCCCAAAGCGACCCCCTTAAATCCGGGTCCGGGTCTGAATAAACGGGTGCGGGTCCGGGCCGGGTCTGAAAATTTGGATCCGGATTCAAATTTGCCTTACTAAGAGAGACTCTCGTCCTACTAAGAAAGCAATATGAAAGAGCAGTTGTGGAGGTGCCATAAGTGTCTGGCAGTGGCCTCAAGCAACGTCGGAGAAAGGCAAAAATTGACCCAAAAATGTCCCGCTCCTTAAGTTTCGAAAACTATTCCTAAAAAATTGTCAAAAAATCAAAAATCCAAACTTTTGAGTTTTGATTTATCAAAAATCAAATCAAAACTTCGAGAGTTTTGATAAAAAATCAAAAATCAAATCAAAACTCCGGCACATTTTGATAAAAAATCAAAAATCAAATCAAAACTAAAATGAAAAATCAAAACAACACTACTGCACATGTCTGGACTCCATCATCAGGTGTCCTCCACCCCACCCCCTTCGAAAAGAGACATTTGGGATGTTTAGCAAAGCTACAGTAACATTGTTGCTTTGCACAGCCTTCTTCCCTCACCATTGGCTGTCGCCTTCTCAAACCGAGTAAGGTGATAAAATTTCAACAATACCTCCACCAAACAGAGGAACATTCACAAGTTCTGTTCGGAGCGCCGGTCTAAGGGAAGACTAAGTTACCCCGGGAGGGAGCTCCGGCTTGTCAAGGTTCACAAGCCTTATCTCAGAATTCACTGCCCTAGCCAGGAATGACAACTTGAATGTTGACTACATCTGTGGAGTATCTCGGCAGTACGCAAACTCTCCTACATTTCCCTTCACCGACCCATTAAGGATGGACAGTTGGGTTGGCAGGAGCCCACGAGCCACGAAACTAGAGCAAGACATGCTTGTGGCGACGGGAATTCAAACCACAATTCATCGGCGTAGGCGTTGAGCGCAGTTTGCGCATTGTTACGCAATGATACAAAATAAGGAGGATATACGAAATTAAACAGTCACTTCAGCACCTACGACCCGAAAGATTCTGGCATCGGGCAGGATTCGTACCCATGACTTTCAGATTAACGCTCCAACGCTCTGCCAACTACCGAGGCTACAGTTGTATCAAGCTAGAAGGAGTTTCTATCCAAACGGAAGTGACAATGAATTAATGGGAGTTTGCTCTACTTCTTGATAATAAAAGCATATACATTTACTATATAGTTGCACACACAAATCAGATCAACCATGTGGTAAATTCGGAGACTTTTCACGTAGTGAGGAAAGCAGGTCAGCCCCAAGCAGGTTCGATCAGCGTATTCTTAAGGTGCTGATTCAGGATTTGCAGCAAATTTTGAAAAACTGTAATTTGCTCAAGTCTCCGAGTAAAACAATAATTTGTATATCATTTTAAAGTTTAGAATGTGCTTCCTACAACGAGGTAAAGTAACAGCTGTCTGATATCAAGTTTTCGATTTGGACAAGCGATAACAAGAAAATAATTTTTGAACATGGATTTCTCGAAGTGTGGGAAAGCTAAAGAAAAGCGACCATTTCAGGCTTCAAGGGAAACGCCTTCCCGAGCTTTCTGAAATTGTTTACGTTCAAGTAAGCTCAAGATTTTCAGGAATATGTAAATTTTATGTGACTTTCTTCAAAATTTTCAAGTTTGGACGCATTTTTCTCTCGAACAGAAGACAAAAGCCGAAACTATGAAAAATTGCCCTCGGCAATTGTCCCAAAAATACGTATCTAAAGCTGTTTTCTAATCTTCTAATCGGTTGTATGAGTTGAGAGAAATCCGTGTTAAAAAGAATCTAGTTACGATTTTAAAAATTCACATTTTCTTTGCTGTGCGTAGGATGCCGCAGTGAGCTCTCTGTTGGGCATAACATGTCCTTTAAGACTACAAACATGGACAATCAATTTTCGCCGGTATCTCTTAAGGTTCTGGTATCGCTTTGTGTAAATTTGACCCTACAGGCTTTAATTCTTTATGACAGTGGATGAAACTTTCCAAATATACTATTTCGGTGCTCTTTAATATTCTGGGACCAGTCCCGCATTTTTAGGTGCAAAGATAAGAAATTTTTGGTTTTTGCCATTATTCTCTCAGCACATAGTCGAGACACCAGATTGATTGGGATGGCTGGAAAGAGGGCACAAAAATGAACATTTTTGCTTTTACAGCTTTTGAGCTATCTCTAGTGGTTAAGTCAGTATAAGCAAAAAACGATTTCTGGGGTCCAAAAATGGCCGTTTTCGAGAAAATCAGTTTTTTCAAAATTACTGCCAAATCGTACGGATAATTTTGGTTTATTTATACTCGATCGATACACAGTCTCATTTCACATTTTATCAATGCCTATTAGCCGGAGTTTGTTGCTCTAAGCTAGAGATTTGGCCGAAAAACCATTGTGGCAAAACTGCGACTATTTTGTTTTGAACATCGATTTCTCAAAAACTACCCAATGGATTCGCGTGAATTTTGGCAGGACGAGAATTCGCACTATTGCGGAGGGACATTTTTGTTGGTTTGAGCTAAAAATCTCCAGTTGCGAAAAAACTTAATGCAAAGTTGCGAAATTTCGTGTCACCGCACATTTAATGGGTTTTCTTGACCGTTAAGACCTGCTGAGCCAAATCCAAAAAAATGTCCCTCGGCCCACATGTCCTTTATAGGACAGCACAAGAAAAAATTTTGGCCGATTTCACAGTTTTGAGAAATCGATGTTCAAAAATTTTTGGTCCATATTCAGCCTGTCAGATGTCAGTATGTCAGACAATTTTCGCTATTTTTTGCGGATTTTTACTTGTTTCGTACTCTCATGCGAATCTACATATTATAAGCTTTAAAATGATGTATAAAGCTTTTTCCAACTCACAAAATTGCGAAAGTTATGGCGTTTCAAAAAAGACCCACAAATGCACTGCACGAAACGGTACCAGCACCTTAAACCGTAAGGAATCGAAGAATATTCTCAGGAGCAAAATTGTAGGTCTCGGTAAGAGAATTCGAATGACTACAAGTTCGTCTGTGTACCGTAGTACCTTTTCTTGAAAAACAGTCATACTGACGCCAGCTCCGTTCACTGTTTACTGGAAGGAACCTCAGAAAGACTAGGTATCAGTTGAACTGAGTTCAATTCTGGTTCATCTTCTTCTTCAGGAGAGAAACGTTTTGTTTAAAGTGTGGAGGGAGACTGGTTGAGACAGAGCAGTTCTGACGAGATATCAGATTTCGATTTGATAACGCTTTGCCCCCTGAATTGGTTCCACACAATGGAGTGTGCATCATTTAGATGAAAGAAGCACTAAAAAGCTAAACATCATTTTAGATTCAAATTACAGCCTCGCACGAAAGATCAGGAACTTTGTCCCCTCCTGGAATGATAAAAAGCTTAGACTGTCTGGTATGGAACAAAAATTTAAAATTCCGGTATTAATCGGAAATGTTGCACACTTTTGTTTAGGATAAAGAGACACTGTTTCTACTGAAAATTCTGGTTATACTTGAATGAACAGTTTAAAATTTAACGGAACAAACTAGCGTGCAATTAATGTGACTATTCTAAATTAAATTCTAAGTTTTTATTCTATTCTGCGTTGTTAAGTTTCATGCGAACATGTTCTTCGGGGGGAGCTTCAAACCAACAAAACGGATTGAAGCTGAGCTAAAACCCGGGAAATCAGACCGGAATTTGTAGGTTAAGAAGAGATTAACTTTTAATGTTCAACTTAGAATAGACAGCCCTTAAACTTATCAGACGCAGTGACAATTAATCTCTGTTCGCTTGATGGATTGGAGTCCGAAACCGAATGAGAAATTTTGGAAAAAAAGTGCCTCAGAATTAAGCTTGAAAAATTGGTCCAATCTAGAAAAACTACTTAGACTTTAGATAGTGTATTAACTTATACTGACGCATTTTTCACTCAAAAAGTTAATAAAACATCTCGGCTAGAATGTTAATCCAAAAAAGTGTTTCCCAAAAGTTTAGACCTTTCTCAAATGGGTATTTATGGGTCATCAGATATGGAGTTTTGGTCTTATATACGTTTACACTAGAATGGAAGAAACCCAGACAAAATTCAACGTGAAGGCAAAGGTTATATTTTAAGTTTTCTGTCAAATTCAAGAACCCTAGCAGAGGGGTGGTTGCTTCATCAAGAGAAATAGGACTATGCTAGAAATATGACTTTTGCCCCTTCCCTTTATGAGCTGGCCTAAGTGTCACTCAGTTTAAGCCAAAATGGGCCTAAGAGACCCACAAATCCACCTGGAATAGTCGTCCTGTTAAATTTGTTTCTAGCATTTTACACATTCTTGATATAGATCTAAACACGTTATATAATGCATGACACACACTAGGACATAGATTTAAATTATCTTATACTTGGCAAAGAAACTAAAATTTCTATAATCAAAGTGCAAAATCTAAAGATATTCATTTGTGACCGTTGATCCAAACAAAAGGTTATGTGAATAATTAAAAAAATACTAAAATAATTAAGAGGACAGCACTATCTCGTTGGAGTATGCAAAGTTCAACAATTGTTTGTTAAACTGGACCTAGAAATACTTTCATATCTGGGTTATGACCAAGGGCTCTTTCGCGCGCGAGTTAAAAGTGTAGAGTTAACATTTTTAACTCTTTTAACCCTGCAGGCGAGTTAAAATGAACTGTTTAACTCTTTTAACCCTGTGCGCGAAAAGGATTGAGTTAATTTTAACTCTTTTAACTCGTTTAACTCGCTGCGCGAAAAGGCCCCAAAAAATTAGTTTTCTGCGGCCGACTCTATAGGACTTTTGTCACATTTAAACTTTTTTCCTTTTCTCATTATTCTTTCCTTATTCTTTCTTTAGCAGTCCAGAAAGTTCCAGAAAAAGCGCAGTGTGGGCACAATGCTCCAGTTTTCAACAGGCAAGCCACTAACCATTGGCCAATTTCTAGGACCTAAGAGAAAAATGGCTCGAAATTTATACCAGATTAAAGATTTTCCTGTTGCATAAAATATTTCTTTTCAACTGCATCCGTAGGGTAGATTTTTGGAAAAACGTGTCCCATTCTACCATTTGGATGATCTAAAAGTCTGCTCACCATCCTGAGGGGGTGCTTGAACTAGAAGGCAAACCCTCAAGCGAGATGTCAGCCGGACAAACGTGAATATATATTGGTTGGATTTCGGTCTGTAGAAACCGGCTGAAGAATAACTTTAATTAAATCCCAGATCGTTTCTTTTTCCTTCTCTTAAATGCTCATTCCATTTTGGCATTAAATCATTTGTCTAAATAGATTTCACAAAAAAGCGAGACAGTAAGATCAACTGTTGACTATTCAAGTTTGTGGAATTCAGCTGGCAGATGAAGCACGAAATTAAGTCACCCAATGTAACTATTTATTGATAAACCTATTGTAATGAACTGTACAAGCTTTTAGATTACTAAATCATGAGATCAAGTTCAACTGTTAATCAGACTGATTTGTTTGTAAGTGTTCAGGCTACGTTTTTTATGGTCGTTTCCCTGTTTCACTTCACCAACAACAGCACATGTTAAACGATAAGTCTAAATATCCTAAAAATTATCGGACTGGCCTGGCCAGGGCCACTTTTCGGGCCTGGACCCGGACCCGGTTCGTCAGGCCAAGTTCCTCTGCCCTGTCCGGCTCGAGTCAGATCTCAAGCCCGACGCTTAAAATGCTTCCAGTATGAATGCACACGAGAAATCAAACTGCAAAAGTTGTTTTGGAAATCTTAACTAGACTTAACTGACTATCTGGAGAAGCTCAAATGATTCGATAGGTGTCGAAGTAGCTCGATAGGCCCGAGTGATTTTTTTCGGCATTTTCAGTGATGTTAGTAAACGTGCCAGGAGTCCAAGTCCGGTCACAAGCAGACCGTGCAGGGCGCAGGCCCTTGTCACATCTGCCCTGGTGTAATGAGGCGGCGTGACGTCGGTCCTCTAAAAGTAATAATGTGTGTATGTGAAATTATTCGGATGGAAATTGTGGCAGAAATATTATCTTTAGGAGTGAATTATAATGAGTGTAATTTCTTATGAAAATGTGTTGTGAAATTTGTTTGAAATTATTATGTGAAATTTATGTGTGAAAGTCTTATGCTTGAGTTTTGTGCGCTTATGTGTAAATTACGTATATGTGTGTCAGCCAGCCTAGCCAATAGGTGGCGCTGTTGAGACGTCTATTTTCTCTCGAAGCCTCTCCCAGCATCTTGTCTTTCAAGGGGGTCTCAAAATTCAACCAATCCCGTTCCGCCACTTGTCAAAACTGGTCTCGTTTAGACGTCTCATTTCTATTCAGTCTAGTGTTTTTCTGCCTTGCCGAGTGGTCGTGTCTACTTTTAAGCTCCCCAATTTTCGTGCCCTACGTTATTTGCTGTGCTTATTTCTTCTACAATATAACTTAAAGTGGGTACCACTTTAAGTTACTGTGAGCTCCAGGGTGACCCTGTAGAGCCACTTATTCATTATTATTCTGCCTTGTTGTAGTGGGTTAATAATTTATTTCCTTTCTTTTAGAAGTAGGTTCTCTTTTTACTCTTCTTTTAAATTTTTCATGAAGTCTTTTAAAAATTCCTTCAAAAGTTTAGGTCTCTTCTTACTAGTTTAGCTATCTTATAGTTTGTTTATTGTGGTGTCTTTGTTCGATAGAATTTGTGTACTCTGTATTTTATTCTATATTGTCGTTTCCACTATTTAGTTAGGCAATTTTCTACACTGTTGTTTATTCAAAATTTTGTACGCATATTTCGGGGTTCGCCCCTTGTCCAGCATAATTTTTAGAAGTAAATGTGGTCTCTTTTCGGACCATTTTATTGTGTCAATTTTAGCCTAGGTTTTTGTATTAGAATTGTATATTCGGTAAGTAGGGCTTTTTCTAAGATTATTTGGGTAGGTAGTTAGTTATTTTTAAGCATGTATATTTCAGTAAATTTGGGGTAGCTTATTTATTACCTGAGTCTTTGCTCTTCATCGGTGGTTAAACTCCATTCGGTAGGCTTCACTTAGGTATTTTGGCGAGGTTAGTTAGGTCGACTGGAACTACATCTCCTCCAGGTTCGACGTTCTCCTTGTGCACAGTTTCCCACTCGTAAAGTTTGGTTGTTCGTACACTTCCAACTTTACATTAGGCTGCCAGTCCACGACCTTATTTTTATTTTTATCTAGTTTTTAGTAACTTTTTCTTCGGTTCTCTTCTTTTTATAGGTCTTTGTTTTTAACAAATTTTTCTGATCTCATCCAGTTTTTCTAAAATTTTCTGGGCGTTTTACGGCATTTTTACCGGTATTTTCGGAGCAGTGTCTACGTTACGTATACACTGATGATTAGTTAGACCACGTTACGTGCGACTAACTGTAATTCATGTCGGTTTTGCGTTCTCCTGCGAAATCGTCTAAGGCCTCAGCTAAGCCGGGTGATCCGACTAGCTCGAGTGACTCGATGGATACAAGGCCTTTAAATCAGCATGGTTTTGGGCGGCTTACATCAAGCCAGCCAGCATTGAGCAAGAGTTCCTCTACTCAATCAGCGTCTAGCCGGGCATCCTCAAGCCAAGAGCTTGACGGTGCAGCATCTAGCAGACCAGTGCTCAGGTCTGATACGGCTAAAATTAAAGCCTCTTCAAAACAAGAGGTTGATGAAGACGCTTTGGATCCGGGTGACCCGGATGCCCAACATGAGGACGGGACCTCTAATAACCCAGGTGAATTTCAATCCCCGGTATCGGAAGAACAGAGTGAAGAGGACTGGGATGAACAGGCGACTATTCATGACCAACTGGAGTATGTCCGACGCAAATTAGCCCGCATAGGAGCTGATCTCCGGCGGCAGGAGACTAATGCAGAGGTACCGGGACGGTCTCTGCCCGGCATGTCGGACATAAAGGACTTACGTGACTTTCTAACCCAACTGGAACTGGAATTATTCCAGCAACGCCCACGACTGGGCTCGGACAGCACGGTTATGCGTCGCCAGCCCGGTATCATGCCATTTTTGCCATATACTCGCCCTAAATTACAACAGAAGGATAGTCCCAGAGCTCCGGGACCTAGTGAACCAGCGGCTCCGGTACAGCGGTTCCGGTCTACAGCGCACATAGACCTGACCAGGGCAAAGTATCCGAAACGAGCAATCAGTAGCCAACGGCCGGGCGGTAATGACCCCGACCCGGAACCTGACCGGAAACCACGGGTACGTGGACCGATGGATAACTGGGTGGTCCCGTTGCGGGATCCAACCCCGGTCCCCGCTCAGGCCCCGGTCCCGCGACGGGATACGGAGGGAATGTTTCGGATACGTGATATGACCAGCCGAGAATACAGCGTGATTCGTGGGCTTATGACAGCATGGATAGCAGGGCTTCCTATGGAAACATGGGAAGCATTGGAGCAGACGTTCCCGCGGGTATGTATTGAGCTGCTCCGGCTGTGGCCTACCCCTAGAGAGGACCCGAATGCGGGTGAGCCCCCATATCAGATGGGACAGCCCCCGCTGACGAGGCATCCGAGTCCGGACCCCGTCTATCGCGGTCGAGGGAACGAACGGAGAGCTCCGCCCATAATCGACCTAGACTCATCTGATGACCAGATGAGAGAACCAATCAGGGAGTCACCCCGCCGTCGAAGGGAATACTCTCATCAGTCTAGAACCTCGTCACGGGCCCATCAGTCTCCACCGCCGGTACGGCGGATGTCGAGTCCTCGTCGGTATTCCCGTGAACGGGAATACAGTGCGCCCCGTCGAGAACGGTCGGAACGACCGCAAACTCGCGAGACCCGAGAACCGTCGTCATATGAGAGCTTCAAGCATCTGGGGGAGTACCTGAAAGGCTTCAAAGGGGTTAGGCCCTTTCAAGGATCGCAGAGTAATATCAAGTTTACCAGCTTTAATTTTGAAACAACATTTAAGGTACATGACGTACCCTCTAACATGAAGTATAGAATTCTGTGGACATTATTAGATGATAAGGTCAAGGAATCTATGACCCCATGCCCACCCGATACTTTTGAGGATCTAGTGACTAGAATCCGCCAATTGTACGAGCCATTGCCGGTAACAACGGAGCAGTATGCGGAGCAGTTCTACAGTCGAATGCAGGAACCACAGGAGAAACCGCACGATTATATGGCAGCGTTACGCTTGCTAGCGGTCCAAGCATTTCCGTTCGAAACTGGGTTCGATCGAGAAAAGAAGGTGGTCGCTCAGTTTAAAAGAGGCCTGAAGTCCGAGCTACGCTCTAGAATGGCTGCTCCGCTGGCCGACATCCAATTCTGGCCTCATGTCCGGGAGAATGACCTAATCACTCGAGCTCTACATATCGTAGAGTCGGTTCAGGTGGAGTTGGACCGGGAACAGGCCGTTACGGTCTTTACTGCCCAAAGCCAGGGTCCACAATGCAACAACGTTCAGCAGGGGAGACCCCAGCAGAACCAGCGGAGCCAGCAGAACCAACAGCAACCAGCGCAGCAGAATCAGGGTCGCAACCAAGGTTACCAGAGCAATAATGAGCGACCACCCCCACGCCAAGCACCGGGCAGGTGTTGGTATTGCGGCCTCGTGGGGCATAGACAGCAACAATGCCCAGACTACCTACAATATCTGAGCCAGAATGGCCAGAACCAGGACCAGAACCAGGCAAGGGGTAATGTCCACACACGGTACGGCGTGCGCGATCAGGAGGGTAACCCCCCTGCCCGGAGTCGTTACGACCGGGATCAGCGCAATCAGGGCCAGCGGAATCAAGACTTCCGAAGCCAGCAGGACCCACAAAGGCAGCAAGGCCAACAAGGCCAGCAAGGCCAACAACAGAGGCAGCCGGTGCGGCCGCGCTCTATAAGCAGAGGCTATGTGGGCCCACGCCGGTATGAAGGTTTCACAGAGCAGGGAAACGAGGAGGCGGGACGCGGGCAGTAGACCTAGACCCGTGTCCCGCACGGGATGGTCTGTGCGGTGCAAGCAACTAGTACTAACCTTGTTAACATGATCTACTCAATTAAGAACGACCCCTGCTGGAATCGTGGCGGCATCTGGAGTAGCGACTCCGAGAGTGATAGTGATGCCGAACACCTGGAAGGGGCTGACCCCCTCCCAGATAAAGAATATCTCCATCCAATTCTTGAACTTAACGCCCGGGCGACCCAGGCGGTGAACCAATGGAAGTGCAAATGTAAAGCCTGCAAAGCAAAGCGGGAACCTGCGTGCCTGTATTTGAATAAAGACACAGATCAGGATGTGAACCCGTGGAAATGCCCGTGCAAATCCTGCAAGCAGGTGCGGCGACGGGCTGAATGGTTTCCAACTGAAGAAGTGGTCTTAGCTAACGGTGGCTTCCCCGATGGGGGTGATGTCATCTATGATGGCGAAGGTAACCTTCGACCATACAAATATTGGAATAGATGGCGCAAGGAAGTGAAACCCTTCGGGGATGGAGGAGCCTCCGAACGCAATTATAACGTGCCTGCTCGAAAGAAATGGAAGCG